>CALSCE010000030.1:5598731-5654941 GCA_943593645.1 Bovichtus variegatus
GTGTGTGTGTGTGTGTGTGTGTGTGTGTGTGTGTGTGTGTGTGTGTGTGTGTGTGTGTGTGTGTGTGTGTGTGTGTGTTTGATGTGGTGGGTCACACAGCCCACAGAAACCTGGGTTAAAGCCCGCAGCTGGAGGCGCTGGGAGGGCCAGGTCTCAGAGGCAACAACATTCAGCTTATAAAAACACAGCCGGGCGAGAGAAGTCAATCACATACACACGCACACAGGTGCAAAGACAAATGCATGTGCACAAGTGCAAGTTCACAGAAGTATCCACACACACACATCTATTTCACTCAGTTTTTGCTGTGTGGGCTCATTTGCAAACACACACAACCTCTGACTATTTATACAGCAGTGCAGCGCTGCTGTGTATTGCTGCATTCCTTTACACGAGCAGTTAACCTGCATTGAAGCATTATCCTCATGCTTTAGATACTGGGATGAATACTAAATCCATTCTAGTTAGTGTGATTCATCTTACTATATAAATACACTAAGTACTCCTTATCTGTTACATAGGTACGCTACACTAACAGGAATGTTTTACCATCCTGCTAGCCAGTGTTTTCCAGGGCCAGGAGCATCAGTCTGTGTTTGTCCCTGAGGACGGAGGAGGAGAGATAGAGTAAGCTGTTATCTCAGAGATATCTGCCACCAGGGCTGAGGCCAAGGGCAAAAACAACAATTATGATGGTATTGAGGGATTGGAACATGGGGATAAATGGATGACATACACAAAGAGAATGTTAAAGAGAGAGAGAGAGAGAGAGAGAGAGAGAGAGAGAGAGAGAGAGAGAGACAGAGAGAGAGAGAGAGAGATGCTGGAAATCAGACTAGTAAGACTTCCCCTAAGGTGAATGGCTGCCAGTGGATCTCCTAAAATAACGCAGGAAACACTGACGTCAGAGTGTTTTTGCACACTGTAAAAATAAGAGATTTAATCATTTTCATCATCATGACTTAAAATCATTATTTAATCCACGGCAACACATGAAGATTATAGCTGACCACATTTTATTTGGCTTTAAGGAACATTTCATCAACACTGGTATATACTGTACATTACTCACCTTGTGTTGTGTTACTATTCTTGAAGAAAACATTGTTTTTCTCGCATGCCTCCACAGTGAGCGAATACTCAAAAAACAGAGATGAATTGAAGTAAACGGAGTCCAACAACAGCAAAACTGTAACTACAAACTCTCTGTTTTTTGGATTCTTCATTCACCATGGAGGCATGCCAGAAAAGCAAAGAGTTTGTCACAAATTCAAGGTTACATGCGGTGAGTATTGATATACAAATGGTCATTTTGTGGGTGAAGTATTCCTTTTAAGTTGATCTCACCAAGACCAAAAGCCTTTTCCTCCTGCATTAATAGTGAACACTTGTAAAACTGAAGAAGGATAACATGTCAGATTCCTAAGACCTTGAAGAACTGACTCACTGGTTATTTGAATTTTTTGTCACTGACGTCACAACTTGACTGAGTTGAACGCACTCGGGCTGGCCATTGCTGCATCCTCTCCCTGCTTTTAAAGAGAAACATCGCCGCTGCAGGTATGGCTGGAGGTCACTGATAATACTATCATTTTGCCGGCCTGTGAGAACGGCATGGAGGAACATACTTTGTACAAGGACAGGATCATATTTTTGAGCTGACTCAACTTCTTGTGAAGCATAAAGGATGTTTTGCCTCAAACAGACGGATCAAATCACAAGTTTTTCTGCATTAAAGGCAAAAAGACCTTTTAGACGGTCCCTTTTTAATCTGACTTATCTGTTTCACGTCAATGTAACACTTAAACATCCACACTGTAAAATATAACAGTAGCAAGACTTCTTGATGCCCATTATATATGCTTTCAATAACCAGCAGCTTGGGGAAAAAAATTGTTTTTCATCTGCAATATGCTTTCTTTGTGTCAGGTTGTATCACACGATCTGAGCAGGTCATAAATAGCTGAGAATACTGTTGTTGAATGATTCTTATTTTAGTCTCCCAGGGCACAAAGGTCTTGTGGGCTATCTTATAAAAACACACTTGATGCAAGGTCAATCAAGTCTGCACTGCTGATGAGCTGCAGTGAATAAACAAAGCTATATGGTTTCCTTTTCTTCTGGAAACAATAAGTCATATTTATGAGGATCATAAAAAGAATATGGAGAGCAGAACAGCAGGGCTGCTCTGCGATAAACTCTTTAGCTCTACCTGTATGGCTGTTTTATTCTACACTGTGCAGAATACTCCAGCATTGGCTATTGTAATTAGCTTTTGGCAATCAACATAAGATTATCTGCTTAATGACTGAGAAAAACAAATGGTATCCATCCTACTGGTGGAGGAGCTTCAACCACACAACATCATTAAGAATCCTGCTTTACACTTCAAATTAGCATGAAACAGCTCCAAGATAATTAAGTTGAGGTGGAGGTTAAGCCTACTGGAGATAGGAGATTTGTGAACAAATAATCACAGTCACTCATTAATGAGGCATAAACAATCATCCAAAGTATATTTCCACATACTAAGATGGACTTTTCATGCTTGAGAGGTCTACTTGATTACAGTTAATCCAAATCCAACCAAGGACTCAGTCCAGGGAACAGTCCCATTCTCCCTGTGGACGTTTCACTCCTTCAACCTGATGAACGAGAACCAGGGACCAAGTGCCCCACTGTCCGGGATCCAATGATGAAAACAGGAAAAGGTGTCATGCATTATTATACAACGTGAGGCCAGACTGTTACTGCAACCTTGTCAGGCATCGTGTCAAAAAACATTCATGATCTGCATGATCACGATCTTGTATCTCTCACAAGTAATCTGCATGCCTATAGTGTACTAAAGCTACCAGTTTGTGTGTGACAGCTTAGTGCCAAGTGCACCTTGTTACCATGATTTTAAAAAAGGTGGAGGAGGGTGTGTGCACCCTCAGGACCTTGAGATAGATGGGACGAGAGACAGTGAGGGAGAGAGTGTGATAGTAAGAGATAAAGTTAGTGTCGGGTATACACAGAGAGTATATGAGAGACAGCAGAACCTCATTTGCATTCACTACAGACCGACACAAGCGGCACACACCGAACCGAGCCCACCACCACCACCACCATGCCCCAAGGGAGCTGCTGCTGCTGCTGGTGTCGCCCAGAAAGACGCCCGACCTCCTCTGTTGATGAGCAAGCATGATTTTATGAAACAAAAACATAGTGATAGGGAGACAAAAGAGAGACAGAGGGAAGGTGTCTGGGGGTGAATTTTGTTTTCATTATGCTGAGGACATGAGCTCCTTCGGTAGCATACCATCTGGATCTCTGGATGCAGGTTTCACTATTGTCATTGTTGGCGTCTATAAATTCCCTCCTGTTTTGCCACATGCACTCAAAATAGAGCACACAATCACAATAACAGATACAGTATCTGTATGTCAACTTCTGTATGTAACATTAGTATTCATGGTGTGGATGTGTCTCCAAAAGACTGACTGAAATGTATTTATTTCTATATAGTATATATTTCTATGTTTTACTGGCCAAAATATAATTTAAATGACTAATATATAACCTGTTGAACAATTTGTTTTTTGACACATTCCCTTTTCTTTTTTGGAGATCCAGAACACTTGAACTTGTTTTGTCATAGGGGTAGAGGATGTACTTACTCAAGTAAGTACATCAAAACTGTACTTACTTGAATAAATGTGTTTAAACATGTGGTGGATTGAATCCATGACGCTGTTAGTGTATGGTTTGTAGCCAACTGAACCAGCAGGACACACTTCACTCCTTTTTATTTTGATAAACATATTCCTGATCTTTGGCTGCTGAGGTCTAATTGTTTGATACGATAAGGTAGAGGTATGTGACTCTTTCTACTATCACACACTTTGTCCCGATTAACTCTCACACACTCCAGGACCCTGGTCTGTCGGAGCTCAGTTCACCAGGTTAAACACTGGGATTCATGGTATTAAGGTTGAAAAAAAATCTGGCTACTTCCCTTAGACAGGAAGGCATTAAGGTAAATCCTGGCCCTGACACACTGTGGGTAGAGGCGTCAGTGGATGCCAAGCGCAGTCCTGGATCCTCCTGCAGGCTCCTGCAGGGTCACACAGTATCCATCTACTGCAGTAATTAAACACAGCCCACAAGTATACACACTCACACACAGATACACTAATTGCAGGCGGGAGGCATCCCACTCATTATAGGCCAAATTGAAGCAATCAATTGAAACTAGAGACCAGCAGAGAGGAATTCATTCATGGGGCCTGATCGCCTCTATAAAGACGGCACAGGCTGTGTCAGCTATATAACTGGATAAAAACCGAGCCTATTGACCAGGGTATGTCACACAATCAGTCTGTTAATCACCTTCGCAGTCAGCTAATGGCATGCACTTATAGAGAGAAGCAAATACATTTCAGCGATTCCAAGTTGTATATGAAACCCTTCAACCCATTCATGACACCGAATTATGTTCTTCTTAGCGCCAACAAAAATCTCTTGGCTGACGCAAGAGGTTACATTGCTGCACACATCTGCAAGGCATTTCCTAGTCCAGTGCCTCTGGGTTCCTTCTTCTCTTTTCTTGCTTTCTCCAACCCAAACACACACACCAGAGGGGATAAGAGTGTCAAACATCATGGGGAAAAAATCAAACAAGTGTGGCAGGTGGGGTAATGCTTTCTGTTTGTCTCTGTGTTAAGCACAGGACGCTGAGAAAATGAACACATCTGCCAAAATCAGCTTCTGCATCTCGACACAAGCCCGCTTAAGGGAGTGCGAGAGTGTGAGCGTATCCAATTCCACCATTCCCAATGTTTTTACAAACACATCATGCTCCCGTCACCAGGGAGCCCCCCTCCTCCCCTCTTCTCCTCTCCCTTCCCCACAGGCCAGGCCAACTGTTGCTCCATCTCCGGGGCAGATTAGGGGAAGTGCTGGCTCCTGAAGAATGCAGTCCTGCTGCTGCTGCCGCCACTCTCGGCTGAGGATTTATTAGGACTGGCATGGCAGCCCAGGCTTTTGGCCTCCGGCTAGCAGGAGAGAGAGGAAGAGAGAAGGTGGTGGAAGAGGAGGACCTCTGCTGAGATATTACATGCCATCAATACAAAACATCATTGTGCCTCTTAAGGACCACAAGAGCTTTTTAACCTGTTTGAGTTCACTGAGATGCCTTCTTCACACAGCTTTCTTAACTCTGACAGCCATAGAGGTTGTTAAATGCTTAGGAGTTATGGAAGCAGGGTTTCAGTTAATAGAAAGTACATGACCATAGGTGGAGGAAGTATTCAGATCCTTTACTTGAATAAAAGTACTAATACTATAAAATAGTCATAATAAAAACACATAAAGTATGCAAGTACAATCAGGGAAATGTACTCCTGTTCATGTATTAATGTAAAAGCAGGATTTTACTGTTGTAGTTGGTTGAGGTGGAGGTAATTTTAAACTGTTATTTTCTCCATTAATTAGTTAATTGTTTGGTTTGTAAAAAATGTGAAAATAGTGAGAAATGTCCTCACAATTTCACACACCTTGTTTGTTTGGTCCAACCAACAGCAAATAACCTTAAACATTTTTTTTAATAAATTCAAAGAAAAAGCAGCTGTACTTTGTACATTTTCACAACAAATGTAGTGAAGTCAAATATGCAATATTTCCCTCTGCAATGTAATGGAGAAGAACTAGAGAGTGGCATGAAAGGTAAAGACTCAAGTAAGGTATAAGTGCCACAAATGAGTGCATGTACTAAGTTACACTCCCCCACTGGACATGACCTCCAATTTGAGATGAATGCACACAATCAGCCAACAAAACAGAGCCAAAATATATTTTAGCTCCTCAGTATCATGTGTACTAAACTCTATTTCACAAATAAAGGTAGATTGTTTGTAGCTGGAACCTCCATTGTGTCTCTGGCAACGATGACATTAAACAAATGTCATGGGCATTAAGCCGACTGGTGCTATGTGAACATTTAAATGGACATCGTGTTATACCCAGTCTGGGCAGCAATAACAAAACAATTACACCGCAACAGCAACAAGATGTGGGCAGCGATGTGTATCCATGGTGAGTGGCTAGGAGCCTCCACAACTAATGCAGTGGCCTAGATCCAGGCTGCACACATCGATCAGATTGACAATTGAGAGGCCGTGTCGTGGCAAATAAGTTGTTTTTTTTGGGGGGTTTTTTTCCCAATGGCGTCTGGTGAGAAGCCCATCTATTAAGATGAAAAGAAAAAGGCGTGCCAGTGGCATTGTAAAAAACTAGTATAAATGGCTACAAGGCCTGAAGAGAAGTACAGGGGAGGTGGCAGGGCATGTTGTGAATAAGCAGAGGCACAGAGGTCACTGTGGAACCATTCGTTTCACCTTGGTGGCCACCGGTATGCCCACAGACTGTATGCCGTGAGGATGTGCAAAGAGCACAGCACGACAATAAGGAGAGACTGTACGGAAAAACATGAAACGAGAATTTTTAACGTGGCTTTATCCAGCTTTCAGCAACAAAAATGTATGCAAATCAGCGCATATTCAGTAAAATAATGCCAACATTTGTATATTTAAACATAACCTTTCAGAAAACTAACTAATACAAAAAAAGAACTGTCTTAATGCAAGTAATCAACTGGAGAGGTTTGATGGTGATATCTATATATATATACATATTTATATAGAGTACCTTATTCCCCTTAATCTGGTCTTCTTCACATCTATCTGGAGATAATATGGAGTTATGTGTTTCAGTTGTTCAGTACATTCAGATGATTTGTGATGGCTGATTAAGGACAGCCAATTATAAGAAGAAACGCTTGTGTGTGCATCTCACAATACATCACAGTGTGGAGCTTAATTAGTCTGGCCATTGTTGAGAATCAATTAGCAGCCTTAAAAATGTACGAATCATTTACACTCATCATTTAGCAGCAGTGGTGGCCAGGAAGTTATATTGTGTGCCACTGAAAGAATCATTAATCTGTGCTCAGTTGAATCTTCCTTTCATCACTTATCAGACAGCACCACCTGCTGGACATTAAGGAGAATAGTGACCAAAGTATCAGAGAATAAAATCCGTCCTTCAGTGTCTTTGATGCTCTACAGCTCTGTCTTTATGATGCATACATTATAAGTGGAAGGACTGGGGTAATAGTTGATGCCACTGCACACAGCGACACTGAATTTTATGTCTGTATGGAATGCTATAAAAATCCTTTCATGTGAGTAATACTGTAGGCCTACCAGATACCAGTGCTGACATACAGTATGTACTAGGGCTAATTTATGGTTCTCGTTCGATGGCTGCTAGACTTCTCCCATAATACAGGTGTGTGCATCCCTTTGTGTGCGGCAAGCGGGAGAGCAGACAGTTTTTTGACCGAAATGAAAATGTTGTTTTTGTTACTTATGCATGTACTTAAGTGTCTTAGAGTATTATGAAAGTGCTCTATATATATGAAATGCATTATCATCATTATTATTTATAAGTAAAGGCTAAATGTCAACAAATATGGATTGAAGCAGAATATTTGCTTAGATAAAAACATGTTTTTGGAAGTGATTACATCTCTCTTTTTTAAATACATTTTAACTTTTGGACTTTTCAACGCTCTGGAAATGTTTGGATCACAGAAGTCGGCCACTGCTGGAATCTAATTCTACAAATACTATAATAATAATAATATATATAAAAAATATGAGTGGAGCCTAATCTTTATCTGCAACTGTGCAGAAATACTGTTTAAGCACAATTGATAGACATGCAAAATGCAACAACAAAAAAATCTTTAAAGATTTAAATGTTGATTTAAAATTCAAATATGAACATTATGAATGAAGCATCAAAACTATTTGGTACAGCCCTTATATGTACAACTGTTGGAGATGTTGAACAATTTTACACAAAATTTGCGTCTATATATTTTAGAAAACTGAACAAGGACAATAGTCTAAACAAAAATATTTTTCCATACTCATCGAGACCTTGAAAAACTTTACTAAAATCAAATTCCATACTTTTCCATACTGCGTAGGACCCTGAGTCAGAAAAGTCAAGTGGGGGCCGGTTTTCCTATCCATCAGCCAGGAAACTGTTGATGGAAGCACGAAACAACTGAAAACAATAGAATGACAGGATGTAAGTAGAGAATAAAATAATGAAATTAAATAATTTCATCCGTTTACAGTCCAGCTTCTCTCGTCTCTGAAATCTTTTGTTTCTCATGTTTGTAAAAAGAAGAAACATCATATTTTTGTTAGCATGTAAATATACCTGGGCCTAGTATGATCCAGATGTAATTAGATGTAATACGTATTGAAGTGGTAGATGTCAAATGTCATTAGGAAATCTAATCTAAAGCCAATCTAAAGGAAA
This sequence comes from Bovichtus variegatus, assembly GCA_943593645.1. NCBI lineage: Eukaryota > Metazoa > Chordata > Actinopteri > Perciformes > Bovichtidae > Bovichtus > Bovichtus variegatus. The sequence continues at coordinate 5,607,111 of CALSCE010000030.1, forward strand.
TGTTGTCTATTAAGACTCTTTTTTATAATCCTTGATCAATTTGATATACTTACTGCAGCAGGTCGCTCCGTTTCCACTGGTGGAAGTTGTGTCATGAAAACCATTCAGAAATGTTGAATTACTTTCTCTTGGGACTTTAATAAGAATATGCAGTAGGAGTAAGTTTCAAGGGGAGAAGCCCTTCTGTGTCATTTACAACATAGGACTTAAATGACTACTCTCTACATTAAAGTGCTAAACATGGATGATATCTGTGGGAAGCACAGCCTTCGGAGGCTGCGCACAAGTCTTAACACCTAAGCCAGGTCAGTTACCTCCTTATAGGTCTGCAGGCTGTGAGGTCAAATTGCTGGTCAATTCATTCATGTAAGAGAGACATCAGGTGTATAAGAAAGTGATGGTCAAACTAGAGGCTGATGCAGGACACAGTAATGGGCACCAAAGCAGGAAAAAGATTCTCAACTGCAGTTCAAAGTCAGAAACTACAGTGAAGCAGTGAAGCGACACGTTACTTACAAAGTAATTTATCATTATCATAAGAGCTTTTTAAAAAAATTTTATAATTATATATACTACCTGGTGAAAACTTCCAGTACACTCAGTGTTAGAGCCAATTAGAGCTTCTGATATACTGTATAAGTAGGAACCAGTGTTTCTCTATGCAGGTGTTCCGCTGGACGGTAAACAGGTTTTGACCACACACGCTCAGGCAGCGTCTCCTCTGCAGTAGCTTAGTTACTCGTGGTTTCTGAATGTTATCGTTTGTATGTTGACTGGAAAGCTGTTCGAGTTCAATGGACAAGTTCAACAGGAAAACAAACGGACGAGTGTTGAACTGGACACTTTTGTATTGGACTTTGATTCATCAGACCATCATCAGACACAGTAATCAGTGCGCCATATATGTCAACAGTAAAGCTGCACCTCAGTGTCTTAAAGCGTTGGCTGATTCATACAAATAAGGCATTAGAAATCTTGAATTATAAAAATCTAATCTTTTCCCAACCTATCAAGGTCACTTTAAAAACATCACTTGGATATTGTTCCGTCCCTACGAGGATGACAGGGAACCTGATTGTGGTTTTAATTAGTACAAGTCAGGATTTACCAGCATGGTCAATACATCACCGTCAGCTCGGACGGTATCGTCAACTTCTGGACTGACAGCTTTGACACCCCATTCTCAATTCCATTATAGAAAACAGAAAAGACATTTCCTTTTCCACACAACAAGGAAATGTGTGTTAAAGACATGGTGCACTTCAGAGAACTCAAACAGCTGACTATCTCCACTTTTTGGTATTCTAGCGTTGCAATGGAATTCCTAAGATGTTTTTTAACAGTCACTTTCTGTGCGTTGAAGTCCCCCATCTTTAATGACATGTGCTTTCAGATCCGATACTTTCCGTGACTTGACTCATTTGTCATCTGTGGTAGACAGTGGTCCTTGTTGCCCTACCCAAGACACCCAGGGCTAATCGTGATGGATGGCAGCTGGTTGCCTGACTCCTGCACACTTGTCTCCACTCCTGCAATTAGACACACACTCACACAGACGCAGGATCGAGTGAGAGGAGGATAGTGATGAGTATGTTATTCACTTCTACTGTTGTATTATTGATATATTTTCCACAGTGCGTGGCCAAAAAGCTGATACTTACAAAAACGTTTTAATAATGTCAGTGAAATCATTAACCAAACAGCTTTGCAGGTTAATCCAATATTTTCTTTTTGTTATCACTCTCTCTTTTTTTGTGGAAATCTACTGTATTTTATTTAAAGGAAGGCCTGCAAAGAAAATAATCCCCACTGTTCTGTTTAGCATCTGTCTTCTTCTTGACAGGCACATCAATTGTAATCATAAACTTGTGAGTTCACTTACAAAGACCACGGCATTTGTATTGTATAAAGTCATTTACTCTGAATGGCTAGAGGATTGGGGAAAGGTTGGGTGGTATTCTTGGGATGATGGGGTTAGGATTGTGTTTGTGGGATGAAAGGGGTCGAGGAGAGCGAAGGAAACAAGGCTCGTAGTGGCTGTAGCGGTATGGAAGGCAGTGTTGGTAGTTGTTGCTGTGAGAAAGCAGGTGAAGCTGAAGGAAGGGAAGAATGAAGGATGATGGGGTGAAGGAATGTATATGCGGGGCTTGGATATGCGAAAGGTAATTAAAGTACAATAAAACAAATGTACTAGATACAAAATGAGAAAGGACAAATGTGCTAAAAGTGCATCAATGTAGTTGAGCTGTAGACCGTTCCAGTACAGTGTTGAAATACTACATGGGTCCCAATTCTGCCTTGAAGGGCAAAATGTATCTCAATGAACAGCTGTCTGGATTGCTGTCCAGCTCGTTTGTCAACAAAAGATAGATTAATTGGTTTCAGTTGGAAATGAATGCCACTGTGATGTAACCAATTTGTTAACCAAAGGCTGACAGGCTAGTCTGCAAACTGAAAGAAACGGATTGTCCAATGTATATACTGTATTTAACTAATACAGTATACAGACACGTGTGTGTGTGTGTGTGTGTGTGTATGTGTGTATGTGTGTGTATATATATATATATATATATATATATATATATATACCAGTAAATGGCACCTTCACTGTCCAAACTGCTTCAAGAGCAATTACCAATCTAATGACAGAAATAAGTTTTGCTCACTCATATCATTCTGAATTGGTATTTTATAGTATAAATGTCCTAAATAATAACCCAAGTGAACAAAGTTGAAAACCGTAAATGACTCTTCTGTGTCTGCATGCACACACAAACGCACACATATGCCTGCATACAGGACAGGACAGTGCTCCCATTGGATTTCTGGCAGCTCCAGTAAGACATCAGAGGAAGCAGCAGCTGGCACCATGAACAGAAAAAGGAAGGAAGGAAGAAAGATGATGGGGGATATACGGAGTCTGTCAGAAGCATTGTCAGGTCATCGCTCTCCTCATCTGCTCTCTGGTGAGCTCTATTCATCTTGGCAGATAGCAATTTATATGTCAAGTTAACCTCCCTCCACAGATTTGGCTCCGATGTCTTGACTGGGCGGCAATTCCACTGACAATTCTAAAGTGCAATAATACAATTACAGGCCACACGATAGAGCTCTCACAGACGTAGTACATTAACCTCTTTTTACCACAATGGCTGAATTCATGCTCATACAGTGTCTGGGCAATGCCAAGGCAGACATTAGAGAAAAGAAAACATCCTTAACAGAAACAGGTCAAAGGACTACAGTTAAAAACCTTTAAAAGACACACAGATCCCCTTGTGAAAAGGGTACTGGTCATATTTTATGATTTATAGATTTATAGTAGGCTTACGCATTGCATTGATTTGAATTCTAAGAAGTAACTTGTCAGCCATTGTGGCTGAATTCTCATGTGTTATTTACAAGCTCAACTGGTAGAAAATGCTGGTAAAATTACAAAGGTTTTTTGGATAACGATGCAAAAAGTGGACCATTAGATGAACAAAAGAAGAGGCAGTGACCTCTTATGTTGCTAATTATGTTGATATTGGAAGAGGCATCTCAGTTTGTGTACTCTCCAGTAAGGAAGCCAATGGAGTGTAATTAAGCCAGCTGGCTACACACTAAACTGGATGCTGAGTATTTTTTTTTTTTTTTTGTAAGGGACATTTAACTAAGTTTCTTTTACAAAAGAGAGTAAATCAAAGGCATTTGTGGAAACTTTTTTTGTTGAGTTTAAACATTGCACGCAGTTTGCAGAGAAAACAATGGAGGACTTAACTGATTTAGTTACAACCCAGGTGAGCTACAGGAGGGCAGCAAAGTCCATGGAAAAGGCATTTGAGGAACTGGGCCAGCTCACTGAGAAAATTAATGAAGTAAAACTTCTTAAAGAAAATGAAAGCAGTGTGGATAAGTGAAGAGGAAATTCTAAATGACTTTGCTAAATTCATTGGAGAGTTTAATGACCTTAACAAAGAATTTGTAACTCTCTTACCTGAAGAGGAGGCTACTGCTGACCAGCAAAACTGGTATGTTCCTGTCAGCATCCATTGAACACTTTGTGATTTTTAACTGAGGTATGGATCAAAAGAATGTGTAAAGGCACAAAAGAGAAACAAGGATATTGAAGAGGAAGCTAACTTGTCAGAAATGGATGGTGTTAAGCCTGAAGAGTTTCAGGGAACGTTTCAGCGGCTCCTCTACAGCTTCTTCTGCCCGCAGGTGGGCAGAGGCGGCACATAAACTGGGCCCATGCGATGTCATCAGAGGCATAGGGGAGAAGAGAAAGACAGCTATGAAGTAATATAAAAAGATTACAGAGATGCTTGCTAGACAGTATAACTAAGTCTTTCATCAGGCCTTCAGCCATGTCATTTATAGCAAAGTGGAGAGCAGCAGTGACAAATTCTATTATTTGCAACAATTCCTCGGAGGAGAACCTCGAGAGCTTGTCCACAGTTGTAAACACATGGCACCAGATAGAGGCTATAAAGAAGCCAGGGCATAACTCCAGAAGCATTCTGAGGATGTTGGGGTTCTGTATGATCAAGTCTGGCTATTAACAAATATTAATGATAATTAATATTTAAAAACACTATCAATATTAATAAAATCAGAAATAGGGGTTGATAATAAATGGTTATTTACAATGAAGTAGGTGCATTAGCTCAAAAAGGCATTACAATGGCTTTCAGAAGGCATTAGTAATTATTAAAAATAATTATTATTATTTATATTAAATATAATATCTACAGCTTGTTCAGCTGTATGCAAGGCGAATGAGGTCGGTCACTCCGTTTGTTATCTTGCAGAATGCAGTTAGCTCCTTGCCTGTTGATCCAATTGTGACATCTATCCGGTTGTAGAGAGACGCTGCGTGCACTCGTGTCTCTGCTGTAAAAAAAGAAAAGGCCAAAAGACAATTTTGTGTTGTTGAAGATTAAAGGCCTCTGCTTTGGATGTCTTACACATGGGCACCTTAGCAAGGACTGCAAAAAGAGAAGACATGTCAAGAATGTTCTCAGCGACACCCAGGAATTCTACAAGTTCAGAAGGACAGTGCTGCATCTAAAAAGACTGAGGACAGCAACTCTGAAGAGAAGAACATCTTGAATGCTTTTGGGTCACTGAAGCAGGAAACCTGTGGATGCACTGGGACTGGAGAATGTGTCCTTGCTACCGTACGGGGAAGTCAGATCTATAAGAAGTGAGAAAGTAGTAGAGACTTATGCCTTCATGGATCCAGGGAGTACCGCAACTTTTTGTACCGTAGCACTCAAGAGGCAGCAGTCAGGGAGGGGCCCTGTGCAGTTAAGACTGCTCGGCTGGGTAGTGACTGAGCCGTTAAAGAGAGAAGGCAGCAACAAAGCAGCGGACAGAGTTGAGAGCAGCGTTAGAGCCAACTGTATCTCCATAGCAAAGATTGAAGCTTTTACTAAACAGCAACCACTGTGGCCCAAGAGACAATTATGGGACAGTGGTACGTCCAGTATAACAGTTGCATAAGTAGAGTAGTCAAGACGGTGAAACAATTTTTTTGACGTCCATTCTTTCCTTCATTTAACCACATAAAAAAAAAACTTTGAGATAAAATCTCTTTCACCATGGTCACCTGGCCAAGAAGGCAGTAAAGTTACATGTCGAGTACAAGTCGATTTCATACATAAAATAAAATACAAAATAACACATTCCAAATGGAACAGAGTAAAAACTAATGTGTACGCATCAAGAGAAGAGATTAAATACATACGCCGATAGTGTACAACACAGACAAAAAGGCATCAAGACATGACAAAATTGTTAAGCATTGCAGCAAGAACAGTTGGTGCCAAAAAAACCATTCATTTAAAACTGGCCAGAGAGTCCATACTGCAGGTCATTCCAAGATCAAAGGCTATAATAATATAGACTCCTTTTTTTCAGTCTCAGTGCGCACATGTGGCACTTTTAAGCCTAACCAGTTATTGGATCTAAGATTGTAAGTATTTTGTAAATATAAAGGATTCACTATTTGCAGCATGGCCAGTAAACTTTGATGAGAAACAGTGTATGCATGTAGTATTATCCCGATGAATTCAGCTGTTGCCTGACAGTGTTTAAACTGTGATACTGTGACAGAGCGTCTCGGTGTCTGTGCCTTCTGGGTTAGGTTGTTGGCAGCATGCAGTCCATCTTTTGCTTGGACATTATTCAGATGAACAATGTATGTCCAGTTGATTCGGACAGGGGTGCTGGTTTTTGGACTGTAAGCCTGCAGCATATTCTGGGCCAGCTTCAACATGTGGCAAGCATCCATCATCACAAACATCCTATCACCAGTCGCTGGAAGTGCAAAAAAGTGGAGGGTTTGCCTTTCAGCTTGCTCCCAAGTTGTTTCCACATGCTAACATTGGCAAGTCTTCCAATATATGCACACCTAGGACCTTCTGTGTATCTGGGGCCGTATTACAGAAACGTCCTAACTTCCAGATCCTATCTTAACTGTTTTGTAACCATGGCAATTGGGGTTTTCTTTTATCTCCTAAGTAAGCATTGTTGTACATTTCCAAAAAACAACATATGTTTTGCTTTATCTACAGATGTTTCCAACACCTCATACTATTCTGTTTTGAAGTGTGCATCGTTAATTTTGCTCCATTTGTTTTGTATGTTTCAATATGTTTCGATGAGGAAAACAACGTTTACAAAGTTGTTTGGCTTGGTCAGATGAGAAAAGTAGCGCCGGTTGCTTGGTAACAAACTTAAAGTTGATAAGTGATGTTGGATTGAGTCTTTAGAATTTCCTACCTTAAGATGACACGGGATGAAGTAAGATAAGATAGGATTCCTAAAGTTAGTTAGGACTTTGCTCTGTAATACCACATTTGGAGAAATCCTATCTTGAACTATTCCTTAAGACAGTGACATGGTGACGGAGACTTGTCAGGTAGTAGACAATAGGAGTCTCCCAATGTCCTTGTAGGTCAACCACCTTAGAAACAAGAGGCCTCAGTGGCAACATCCGTCTCATTCATTCCATCCCCCGTATCCACAAATCCAGACATTTTCTGGGTATGAGGATTGTACTGTACGTGTTTTTTGATAGCCATGGCATCCAACATGGCAGTTACACGTCCATATTTAGCCGGGTTGTCCTCTTCTTTTCAGTATGTCCAACAGCATCATGTTGAGGCCAGGCTTGATCCACAGAACTCGTCCGGGTTTGTAAAATGAAAGTCGTTATTAAATGTTTTTGAATCAGTATTTTAATAAAGTGCAATCAAATGACGAGAAGAAAACATTTGCAATATATGTGGATGTGGGAAGTCAAGATGGAGAGACTCTCTTGTCGTTGAATGCTTTTGGACCATATAGATGGAGAGTGAGGACAAACTGTGTTGTGTAAACATCTTGAGCAGCTGTTGCTCAGGAGGGAGAGCGGGTCATCCACCAGTACGAAGATGTGTAGCATACAACAGCGTGATTAGTACACAGGAGTGCCTTGGGTTGGTCACAATAAAAGGTCTTCGTCGTAAACCGACTTGAGTGGGCAAATTGTCACGTCCGATGGCGCCTGGCACTTCGCAGGAGTGTTTTCTTCACAATCCCGTGTGACAAAAAACTGAAGCCCTAGTCATGTGACATCCGAAGTCCAGTGATTTTAATAAATGTCTTGTTTCAAGATAAAACTGCACATTGTAGAGTGGCCTCTTACAGGCCCTTTTCACAGCAGGTAAACACATGTATGAGTGTGTGTAGCAGAATAAGAGTATTAGCACTGATATATGCATCACTGTTGACTGTAGTATGTACTAAGTGTGTGTTTAAATTGTTTTAATTCTTAAAGTAATTATTATAAGTCGAGGGTCATTTGAAAATAGTCCAGTAGGTGGAGGCAGTGCAGCATTTGACGTCCGACACGACGTAAAAACAATCCAACAGAAGAAGTTTGCGACATCTGCTGTCGTAAACAACGTCAAGATGTCTGAACGACCAGCGTATGGCTTAGCCTGAAACAGAACAGCTTAATTTTGTTTTTGGTTTACTTTTTCTTTTGTTTCATTTGGCGACTTGGACTTCGTATTAGATGGAGACCGATAGCTTAGCATGAAACTCCGGGAGCAGAATGACCGGTGAGCGGAAGCCTTTATCAGCGGCAGTCTAGCCTTCGACAAAACATCTGTTAGCTGCTAATGCTAACGGTGCACCCCAGGTCGCTTATCAAGAGGGCTGGCATGTTGTCTGTCTGTCGCTACTTTCGGTTTTTATTGCCTGGGAATTACTAATGTACCTACGTAGAGTTCAGTTACCGTTAATTAGCTTTGCAAAAACATCGGACTCATCCCGGGTGAGATGTTCCGGATGAACAACACTGACTGTTAGTCAAGTTAAGTTAGCAACACAGCTCAAGTTGACCTAATAATGATATCTGTTAGGTAAACACACAGCTGTCGTCTTCATGTGTTCGTGTGTCAGCTTTTAAACATGCTACAATGCAAGTTAATTAGTTCATTGTACAAGTAAGAACTTAGTCATATGATCACAAGTTTATCTTGTCACTTATTTAGACACTTAGTCTATCAAAGGTTTGTGTGCTGAGCCCTCTATTCAGAGATGAATGCAAAGAACTGACATAAAACATTGTACTATACAGTGATATCTTAGCTGTACTGACAACTGCAACTTCCATAGGTGAACTGAGTATTATGCACCTTGTTGATACAGCTGTAATCACAGTTGATGCTACACATCGTGACCGAGGCTGTTAAAGTTTGTTTTTTATGTTAAAGGAGTGATTCCAGAAGAGCACTGAAACTGAGGGATTCTCCTGCTGTAATGCAGCCTAATTCAAGTGAGCGAGGCGCTCATGCAGGAAATGGTTTATCCCTAACTCTGCAACCAGAGATTAACAGGACACCAGCCTCTGCTGCTGCTGCCAACCCTGAGAGCAATGAGGTGCGGGTAACCATGACCAGCAAGCCTGGGGAGTCCAGTGGAGGCGCTTCATCCAGGAGGTCCAGAGTCAACTCCCACAGCCACTCCCATTTTCAGCCTCAAGCACATAATCGGGTGCCGCACCACTCAAATTCGGAGCCTGAGCTTGACCCGCCTGACTCTGACCTGGACTCTGGAGAACCCAGCACCTCCTTGTCTGAGCTTCGGTGTCTCTTCCGCTGGGTTCAAAAGAGTCTTCCTTTTCTCATCATACTTTGTGCGAAACTGGTCATCCAACATGCTCTTGGTGAGTTTGAGTTAAAGCTACGGTTGGTAACTTTATAAAAAATTTAAAACTATTGTCATATTTGCTGAAACTGTCACCATATCCTGACTGTAGTGCATGAGACCGATTATCTCTGAAAAAAATCATGTTCCTCTCTCTCCCCCCAGTGCTCCTAATGGCATTTGAAAGATTCCACTGCGCCGAAGAAAAACAACAAATCAGAGCCGAGGAGTCTCTAACACAGTGTCAGTCACTGCTTGTCAACTCTGATAAAACCGTCAATTGAGGCAGCGCTGATCAAATAACAATCAACTTTCTGCTGTAATGTACTGTTTAGCTATAAAATGAGAACGTTTGCTCCGGCCGGTGGGCTCTGCGTGGTCTCGGCTCGGCTATTTTCAACACAGGGTCACAAACGGTTTGATCAGAGTTCACCAGCAGTGAGTGACACTGCTTCAGAGACTCCCCGGCTCTGATTGGTTGTTTTCATTCGGGCACGGAGGAATCGTGCACATGCCAGTAGGAGCACTGAGGGGAGGCAGAGAAACCTGATATTTTTCACAGATTGTCAGGATATAGTGACAGTTTCAGCAAGTATCACAAAAGGTTATTTTTAATACAGTTACCAACTGTACACCATTATTGCAACTGTGAACACGAATCAACATTTTATACTCTTTCTCTCCATTTACCAGGGCTAGCAGTTGGGGTTGGCCTCTTCACAACTTTTCTATATGTGAATAAAAACATTCAAACTCAAGTCTTTCTTCAGGTAAATTAAGAACAGAGAAACACATTTGTTGATTCCTTATGCATTTCTTTGCTATTAGATTTCTAACCTGTGTGTTCCCTCAGGATCGCCACTCAAAGCTGCAGTGTGTATGGCTGCTACTGTTCCTGATCTCTTCCACCCTCCTGCTTTACTACACCTTTCGCATTGAGACACTTCACCATTGGTAAGAGTGAATGCATCATCTCGTTTTAGATTCAGATTACTAGATTGTGCATTAGATTTATATAAAACGGAAATGTGTCTTTGGCACTGGCATTTAAGGTGAGCGAGTGGCAGTAATAAAAGTGCTGAGTGGATTGTTCTTCCACTGGCATGTGAGTCCGTCAACATCACAACAGTGCCTGATTATTTAATATTAAATAAATAAACGTACATTTAAATAAGTGATTGTGTTAGTTATCCCTAACAACAAGACTCTGGCTATTTCCTGTAAACAATATCCTGTTCTTGAAATATAATCCCAGTTAGTCTCTGTGGATTGTTAGCAAGTGGAACACAATGTGGTGATTTCTTCATACTCTGGGTGATTTGACTACAGCTCTTTCATCCAGATAAACTCCTGACTGAAAAAACACATCCTTCAGTGGTACAAATACAAGAGTAAAATCTATATTGTGTCTATATGTACTGCAGTTTAGTAAACCTAAACCTGGAATGCAGTGGACTAAAGTTATTGTGCCATTTAACCTGATCGTCAACCTCCTTCCAGCCTCATCTTCCTCAGCCCAACCATTGAGCCGCTGGGTTTCTGGGAGGTGCTATGGACTGTCGGCATCACCAACTTCATAATAAAGTTTCTCTTTATGGGGATTAAGTGCCTTATTCTGCTGCTGCCATCTTCACTGGTGACCTACAGAACCCAGGTGAGATTGATGGTTAAGAAAACAAATATCACTTGAATGTTATGTCTTTGCTACGACGGCATATTAGGGCCATTGTAGGTATATACAAAAAAAAAAAGCCAGGGGGTGGGGCTAATATTCCAAGGAAAAAACTCACAAATTTCCAAGGGAAAAAAAAAAATGAGATTATAAAGTCATACATTTTGTGAGAATTTTTTTCAATTTTTTTTATATATATCAAGGAACCGCATCTCACTTTGCAAGGTTAGAAGAACTTCGTCACACCACAGACGGTAAACAGAGATGCCACACGCACACGTTAGTGAGGAGGTGCAACAGCATAGAACATGGCGATATCTTCATCTGTCCATTGCGTTGTAGTTTCTGATGCACAAAAGCTATCACCTCATCCAAATCAGTATGTTTTCTCGCAAATGTATGACCTCATAATCACAGAGAATATCCACATTTTTTTCCTCAAATTTACAACTTTAGTCTCGGAAATGCACATTTTCTTCCTCAGAATATTGCCCCCTCCCCTGGCTTCGTCATCATTATTGTTTTACCTACAGGGGCCCTAATAAGCCGTCGTACTTGCCAGTGCTGGTTTAGAAGTTCTTTAATTTTGTGTTTACGGCTCCAGGGGCGGTGGGTGATGCTGACGGAGGAGCTGGGTCAGGTCTACCAGGCCACAGCTCCTGTTCCAATGTGGTTCCGCTACCTGGTCACGTACCAGGAGGTTGATGGCACCCCTGGACTCACACTGGGGGTCCTGCTGGCTCTGCTCTACCTCATACTGAAGGTGTGATCAGTCAAACAAACTAGAAATGCATCTTTTGTATTATTAATGTTAAAAACTACAAGTGGAACTTTTTATCTCTTTTAGCTTTTAGGATTGTACGGACAGTGGACGTATTTACTGAAAACTGTGAGGATATTTCGAAATGGCGAGGTCAGTGGGAAACAACTTCTTTGTTAAATAGTAAATGGTCACATTCAGTCACCAGCTGTGTTGAGATGTTTTGTTTTTGTGTTTCTCAGCATATAGACACAGCAGCCACTAGGAGTCAGTGCAGCGAGGCTGGAGACATCTGTCCCATCTGTCAGGGAGAGTACAGGGAGCCTCGGGTTCTACTCTGTCAGGTAAGACCACAGCAGTGCCTTCGTCAGGTTTTATCATTGTCGTTGTGAAATAAAAGTTTTAAGTTATTGATTAGTTTTTACTGCATCAATAGGCAGATTAAGATCTTTCAGGTGTCTGTCACACACATCCCCCCTCTTTATTTATGTTATCAAACTTTCTCACACTATACAGCAGTTGTGGAAATCATGCGCTTTAGATCACAACTTTATATTCATTGAGCAGGAGCAGTATTGCTTCTGTAATATTTAGAAAATGAAAAACTTTAATCAGACGGTTACATATTTGCAATTATTTTCTCTATTCACTAACTTTCTCTTATTTGCTACTGTATTGATGATAATTTTTTTGGAATTATATTAATCTTATCTGCCCTTATGTTTTCCTGAATGTTATGTAGCTCTGTCATGTTGAGTGCATGACATGCTGACATGCTGTTTTCTTTGTGCTGTGCAGCACATATTCTGTGACGAGTGCATTGCTCTGTGGTTTAACCGGGAGAAGAGCTGCCCTCTCTGCCGCACCGTCATCACAGAGAAGGTTTATAAATGGAGGGACGGAGCCACATCTCCACACCTGCAGATTTATTAATTGATAAGGTATACGTGGGTGGGGTATTTTGGGTGCGGGACTCGTATTTAATGTAATTTTCTGTCAAACCCCACTGACGAGTAAAGTTGTACACACTGTTTCATTAACCGGCTAAGGGCTTTGCTCCCTGAGGGCCGAGGTCGGTAAGGACACAACAGTTGCTCCTACAGTAGGAAGTTTCTGGTCCATTTACCAGTACACCCTTACTTGTCACTCTCAAAGACAACAGAGTTGATTATTTCCATGCCCCGAAGTGATTTCTTTCTATTTTAAGTTGTTTCCTTGTGTTGCTTTTATTCACCTTTAATCGTAACATAAACTTTCCTCATGGAGCAGCAAATTGTTCTACTTCCAGTTTCTTCTACTTGTAAATATGGCAACATAAGAGAAATATATAAAGTATTTTAAACAGATTTTTTACTCTATCCCACATTTAAACAAAGATGCAACACATGAACCCTCTGTGTTTCTGAACATCTTATTTGTAACGATAAACATGTAGAGGTAAGCAGCTGCATACCTCGGCTCAGGAGTGCATGAATTCTGCTTTATCTTTGAGCTTGAATGGGACTGCAAAGGCTTTTAGGAAGCCCAGTTCAGTGACATCACATGGTCCAGTAGTGACCTTTTGTCAGCCTGCATCCAGGCACTGGAGATGTACATAGCAGGCTAAAGAATAACCATGTGATGGATAAACAGTTTGCCTTTTGCTTTTGGTAACTACTTGTGAAATTGATTTACACAAATTATTTTTCTATAGAGGGGTGACATAGCCTCGCTTTTGTAAAAACCAAAGACTGGGAGAAACATCTATTTTATTATGTACAAAAATCATTTCACTGTGTTCTTATTTGTATCCATTTAGATGCATAAACTACCTGAATAAAGATCTAAAATTTAAATGTTTGACTTGTTTTGTATAGCAAAAAATAGAATCTCTTATCAAGTAGCTACGCCTTAAAGCCCACACAGTATTTGGACTGGTGTACAGGAGTGTCGCCTGCCAGTTTACAAGATGATAACATGATTTGACAGTTCAAATGTTTTGTTACATTGTCACTGCTCAGAGACAATATCTATTTTTATTTTGACTTCATTATGTACATGATACAAAAAACATTCCCCATCTGATAGGGCAGATCTAGAGGTGACAAAGCAACAGATGTTATTCGATGCCCACCAGGGATTGAAACACCCATTCTACTCAAAGATGGAGTTTCCCACCTGAAGAAAGCTGTTAACATGGTTCTCAATCATCTCCGTGTGGAGGATACTCAAGTATACCTGAACAGAAGCACAGTATCATTTTTAGTTTCCCAACCTCTCTGACCACACACAGGAAGCAATGATTCCACTCCGATCATTAATGAAGCAAAGAAATTAACGTCCTTGGTTTTTGCTTCAAGCACTGCAAAAAGACTGAAGTTTTCAGCAAGGAAAGACAATCAAAGACATCTTGTCTGAAATGTGATGCCACACAATAAATACTGTGAGACTTTTAGGTCACTGTCTTCAATTTAGGAATTAAAAAGAAAACTGCTGTAAGACATGTTCCGTGGAAATAAAATCATACTGTACATGCTTATGAGAAAATAAATCTGACAATGCCAAATCAAATTATCACACATTCTGCTGCCTTATCTAAATAACACTACATAATAAATACATCGTTTGCATACTATGAACAATGCAGTGGCAACACAATGGCACTTAAAAATAAATATTGTAATAATTAACAAAGAAAGTTAGTGGAGTAAAATGTGGAGTGACTGGTCCTAAACAACTGTTGTACAGGAATGGTAGAAGAATAAACTCTAATTGGCTCAGCCTGACTCACTGATCCAAATTAGAACCTCAATCTAAACTAGCTTCGCCTCAGTTACACATTGAACTGCCTCTGCGAGCGTCAACGTAGAAAGTCAGTATGATCAAATATGACATGAGTGCGTTTGACCTTTGAACCTTGCACTTCTTATAAAACCCAGCGACACTTCTACGGGTCTTTGTAGGGCTCGTTTATCAGCAAAAATCATTTGGTTCATTCAAACAGTGCTTTTGGTCAATTCATTAAACACTTAAGTATTTGGATAACATGAAACAGCAGGGAGCCATTCAAACTGAAGATAATGTTCCTGCATCATGGGAACCTGCAGAGGCTTCGAATGGCTCAACTCCCGACTCATACAGCAGCTTCACTTCACACAAACACGTCATACATCTCAGCCCAAAGAGGGATTAGTAGATGGTCCACTCGTTTAAGTCTGGGATTATCCTCCTCCCACAGAGAGCCCTGTTACTGTAAATGCACAAAAAGTAGGGCTGTACCGAATATCATATTTCTTTTACATTCAAAGCTTCTATTGAGGTTTTCAAATGAAGTTCGGGATAGCTGTTGTCATATTTTAAGACGGCATCGCCCTAAAAAGAAAATCCTCAATTTAAATGCAGTGATTCATCTGATTAAATGAGTCATTCTTTTTTTTTTTATTAAACAAATAAAATGAAAGTGATAGAAATGCAGATCGTAATGACTGAACTCATTTACTATATTACTGTTGGGGGTCGAAATCGATTTTTTGTTATTGTGGCCATATAAATGTAATTATGGTGCCGTTATATTGCTGCTAGACCGCCCCATTAATACAGGTGCGAGGTAACCTTTTTTTTGACCGCAGAAAATATGTTTTGGAAGGGCTCACTGCCAACAAATACGGATTGAAGCAGAGTATTTGATTAGTAATTATAATAATAATTATATAATTAGTCATTTTGGAAATGATTACATACATTTTCTTTTTCAATAGATTGACTTTTGGACGCTCTGTAGTTATTGGAAATGTTTGGATCACACGAGTTTACACAATCCTACGCAGCCACACTGGAATCTAGTATATTATAATACTGATAATATTAGTGTAGCCTAATCGTCATCTGCAACTGTGCAGAAATACCAGCTTTAAACGGAATGCATAGACGTACACAAAAAAAAAAAAAAACTGCAACATTCGAATGATTTTGAATGTCAACGTTATGAATGAAGCTTCAAACTTCTTGGTACAACCCTAACTAAAAGCAAACACAAAGCACCCCAAGCCCATGAACACGGCTTGAGTCAATAAAGGGCAGTAATATCAATTTGGCTAACCGTATTTTGGGTGAATAGATGAATAAAAAATAATGCTGCAGGCATCATTCAAGCTAAGGGCAGGACATTTACGCAAAAAGGCATTTAGAGTCTGTTTACATTCAACACAAAGAAACTGAACAGTGCTTCTGGTCAGGCCTCCAACAGAACGCATTCCAGGCAGACAAGTAAAGCAGTGCCAGCATTTGGTATTGATTGTGGTGGAAGTGATGTTTTCAACTGATATTTCACTTGTCTTTTTATAGCTGCTTTTCCGCAAGTCGTGCTCCACCTACTCCTGACCACACGCTCCAGTGACAAAGGCAATACGATTGTTTTCCTCCGACATAAAGGAAAACTGTGTTCATTGTGGAATTGCTATCCAATAATAAATCTACCTACCGACAGTGTAACCTGCAAGTTCCTATCACAAGATGAACGTTAAATAAAATAAAAGCCTGGCATATTGAGGGAGAAACAAATGCCCCTTGTAACTAAATTCTCTCACTCCGATGGAGGCAATGAGTCATTAAAACTAAAAGTAACATTATCCAGACTCAAGGATAAAAGAGCACCAGTAAATCATATGATAATGCTAGTTGAGTAAAACCACCTCAGCACACTCATCAGCAGGCATTACCCAGTCAACAAGCAACTCTCACACAACTTCCCCTACTGACCATAGCTACTGTACTTCAACTGCTGATGATCTGCATCAGGCTGAGGAGGCCAGGCGGAGTCAGGAGGGATAGGAAGGCGCTAGTGGAAGAGCTGGTGATCAGCACTGACAGTGTCAGTCAATTTAAAAAGAAATTCTACAAGTCTCTTTAAAAGAAAACAACAAAAGGGATGAGGAATTGGAAGTTCGTAGGCGAGCCGTGCGTCATAGGTTCATTCGTAGATGTTCGGGCCGCTTGGAGTTCAAGGGGTAGGTCTGCTTTTTGTAGGGTCCTGCATTGATGCCTGAAGGGTGCCTGATGGGAAGTGGCGCGGACGCCTCGGAGGCGCCACTGCTGCTCGTGTCCATTTGCTCCACTGTCGACACCTCCATGGGCTGCTCTACAGTGCGGCCAGTCAGCGTGGGTCCCCGAGGCCAGCAGTCGCCTCCGACAAACTTCACCGGACTGTGGAAGAGTAAGATGTGAGAAACTATGGTCTGTGATGCACCAGAATTATTGGTGTCACACAGCTATAGCGGGACATGTGGTTATTCAGTGGAATAAACATACCTAGACAGAATATGGAGGCCAAAGGAAAATCACTCTAAAACCTTCAGGAGGAATGATTTCATGGACACCATTGTTCAGACAGTTAGCAGATATTCAGACTGAAGTTTATCGATTTCCTTCATCTGCCTGACAAGCAAGTGTAGGGGTAGCTTCTGAAACCCAGTATTAGACTGGCCCTTGGGGTAAATTAAGGTATTAAAGACCGGCGTATTGATAAGCTCTGACGTTGCCGGTTCTTCTATCGGTACTTCATAGTTTAGCTAATTATCACGCTGTCTCTCCTGCTTTCTGTGTCAGGGCCGAGCTCCTCCACACATATTATTGAATGTATATAGTGACTTTGCTGTTGTAAACATTACTGTTGCCGCTCTAGAAACATTTAGTTATATTTAAGATATAAATAAATTGGAATCTTATTCTGAATATATTCTTCTTTTTTTTAAATAATTTTAAAAAGCAATTATTTAGTTATGAAAAATAACGAGTACAGATAAAGCAATTATTTAGTTATGAAAAATAAAGAGTACAGATAAAGAACCAAACCGATTACTAAGAGTAGTAGCGTTATCAATAAAATCCTAACGATATCCATTCCTAAGCAATTGTTCTCCTTTTAACTAATTAGTCTAAATAAAGTTCAACTCAAGAGTTACAAAACAGACGCCTAGTTATCTAACCCATAATGAACAAATGTTTCTTTCATTGGAAAGGAACTGTTTTACCCTCCTAATGACGGCTTTATTTAGATGAAGCCGGCTAAATTTACAAGGTCAGCAAATTAGTAATCGATGTAAGAACTTGCCAAGGGCAAAATCTGTAAATAACAGATGGAATTCAATGGAACAGAGACAAAAACAACTTGCTGTTACCTCACAGGTGTTCTTGGGCTTCCTGGGAACTTCCGTGGCGAGCGCACCTTTGGCTCGAAGGAGAACTTCTCTTTGACATTTTCAAGTACAGACGGGGCTACATATGTGAAACCCTGGGGGAGGGGTTGGAGGACAAAAACAGAGAGAGGTCTGAGTCCACCTCTTCAAAGAACATCTTTCCAAAAAACAACCCAAAGCTGGTGATGAACAATGAAACGCTGAGTAAACTATATCATGCAATGTGGTGGAACAGTGAGTTAAGCTTCCAGGAAAGCCAACAGGACTACACCAGATGGGAAGCATTAACCGATTCTCGTAAGACTTACTTGTTGAAAAGGAAATAAAAAACATTGTGTCCAGAGTTGGCCTCTGTTTGTATGATTGTTTGCAGACAACACAGTAACAGTAAAGGGCAAGAGTGAATGCCAGCGTTCCATTAAAAACACTCCGTCTTTAGATGCACAATCCAACATTTGGCAACATCACCTACAGGACCATCTGTGTTGCACTAGAACTGTAGTTTATTCAAATATTACAATTTTTGAGTAATTATTCCTTAAATAGTTTGTTATGAAATAATGAAAGATTCTGGAAACCCCAGAAACCGAGACAGAGAGGCAGACAGTCTGCTGTTTGTTGAGGGGCATGACACTAGTTACCCACCAGGAAGGCTTGATTGGCGCTCTCGCTGAGCGTGGAGTCGTCAGGGCTGTCCACTGGAGTCTGGCTGGTGAACTTTGAGTCGAACTGGCTGGCATCATCAGCCGATTGCTGCCAAAAGAAGCAGATCAGTTAATCATGTTGCAAGGACAGGGGACATGCTGTTGGATGTTGATGTGTAAAAAAAAAAAATTTAAATAAAAACTCACCAGGTAAGGTTTAAATGGAGGCTCTACTTTGCGGGCAAGGAGGTCATCCCAATTTATATGGCGGAAGAATGCGTGCGCCTGAAATACAATGACAGCAGTAGGGTTTTTATATTTCATGACTACTACAAGGTTTTCCAAGAAGCATAATCATTTTCTGAGTTATTTTATTAAGGCCCAGATCAATGTTAACATACTGCCTGCATAAAATTGTAACTTTCCTTTCAACGGATGCATTTACCTGGACCTCAGCAGCATCTCCCTGTCCAGCCCCGAGTCGCAACGAGGCATTCCGTTTCAGCAGCTGAGAGGAAAAGTTTGGAGACTCATTGTTCTGCCACTCCAAATTGTTTCAGCACAGACAAGACGTCCAGTGAAGCATGAGGTAGAAGGAAGGCTTTTACTGCTCACCTTTTTCAGGAGGTCCCTGGCTTCTTGTGTGAGGTAAGGTGGAAGGCTGAGTTTGCATTTCAGGATTTTGTCAATCGTCTTCTTTCGGTTTTCCCCAGTAAATGGAGGCTATGAAAAAGTAGCAGGACAGAAACAGTTATCAAAAGTAGCAAATACTTTGTATCATTTTACCCAATAGGTCGACTTTCTTTAGCAATACTACTATAGGATCGATCAGTGTGCACTTACCGCTCCCGTCAGCATGTCGTACATGAGAGCTCCCAAACTCCACCAGTCCACTGCTCGGTTATGTCCACTCCTCATCAGGATCTCTGGAGCCCTGAGAAAGGAGAAAATCATGAGCAGATACATTACACTGTGCAAGAAAAAGGAAATGTGACTGAATGTACATATATGTCTGCAAACATTAATCTATAAATTCTGCATGATGATTGTGTGACATACATGTATTCGATAGTGCCACAGAAGGTGTGGGTGACCGTTCCGTCATGGATGGACTCTTTGCATAGACCAAAGTCTGTCAATTTCACATGTCCTAGAAGGTAACGGAGGCAAAGCAACAACGTGAGGGAAACTACACAATAGATAAGTATCAAATTACCTGGAGAAAGCATTCAGTCTGGGAACAAAAGGTCATATGTGGGAAGGACATTTATCTCGAAGCAAGTTGTTCTAATCTGCCTTTTGTTAGGGACACTTGAGGTTTGTGTACCGTTGTTGTTGAGCATGATGTTCTCAGGCTTCAGGTCTCTATAGATGATGCCTTTCTGGTGCAAGTGACCCAGCGCCATCGAGATCTCAGCCAGGTAGAAACTGTCAACAGAAAAAAAGCAAGATGCAGGTCTCACATTCAGAAAAACTTTATTGACATCAAGTAAATCTGATTTTCTCCTTTATTGTCACTGATTATGTACATTGATAAATGTTCTACATACTCTTCAGTGATCTGCAGCAAAGGTGTTATTCTCAATGTCATTTCGGTTATTCTAGGAATATTACGCACCCTCATTTGTTCAGCAGCTTGGTTCATGTAATCACTGGTTGCTCTACAGTCTGTGTTTATAAAACAGAACAGCAGGTACTGCAAGTTTTTTGTCCCGGTTCCAACTCCAGGTGACCCTCACACTTCCTCACAAACAGTGTCGCATATCAGCCAGTTGTTACAAAACTGAATGCTTCCCACTTTTAAAAAAGAGTTTAATTGCACGCATTAGACTGCCAGAGACCAGAGACAACAGATCACACTGATCACTTCAGGCATCAATACAAGACCTCTTATACAATCTTTTTTAATGGGAAAGACACTTTTTTCCTAAATTTTATTTGGTTTCTGTTGAGTTTAAATGAAGTGTTTTGCACATTAATAAAAAATAATCCTTGTCCAAATCCCCGCTGATTTTATTTATTACATATTCACTTCAACGCGCATCATAGCATCGCACCTAGAAATGTGGAAAAACTGAATGTGTCCACCCGGGTGTCATGTTTCCATCGCTGCCGATCGGAGTTGGAGCCAATAAATACAGTGACTACTGAAGAGTCATTGGTCCCTGGAATGAATGCTGATTGTAACCTTTCACACTAAAGACAAAAGCCAGATGTTAGTGGGTTTTTAGTCCAGTCGGAAACGGGCTTAAGAGACAACTGGGTGTTTGTTAAGATGTCCATACTGTTGCCATTTGGAAATAGTTTAATGTTTAATATTGTAAATAGTGTGGGTAGCATTTAAAATATGGGGACAAACACAGGACGTGAGTTTTTTTATTTTATTTGACATGTTTAAGCATAACATCCTGAAACAGGATACTTTCAAAAGAACTCAATCTTGTTTAATTTTAATTTTTCGGGATAAACTCCCATTGACCACCAGAAACGCTGTAAATGAGTCAGAAGGAAAGCTGAAGGATAATGTTATCCCTGGCTTTACTAGAGACAGACAAACTAACTCACCATGCTGTGTCTTCCATGAAGATGCCCTCTCTTTCCAGTTGCATGAACAGCTCCCCTCCTGCAGTCACCACGTACAAAGTCAGTCAGATGTATTCACAGTGGAAACGGAGACTCACATTTTCACTTAACTGGAAAATAACACCCATCCAATGTCCAATACATACACAGTGTGCCATGCTCATAAAATGATCAAAAACATTTACTGCAATTAAGAGTGCAGGTGTTTGTACTGTATTGTGCGTTTGATTGGGCATCACTATGCTCACCGCTCAGATACTCCAGGATAAGGTACAGCTTCCCCCCTGTCTGGAAGGCATAGATGAGGTCCACGATGAAAGGGTGCTTCACCTCCTCTAGGATGTTCCTCTCAGCTTTGGTGTGCGCTGTGTCCTTCGCATTACGCACAATCATGGCCTGGCAAGGGACAAAAAGAGTCAGGACGTGGGAAACTATTGGGGTGATACCTTTCACCCCATTGGCTAATTTCAACATCAGCTGCAGATGCAGAGCAAGAATCAGGACACCAGGTTGGTAGCTACAGTCAAGTCTCATTAAGCCAATAAACACAGTCATTAACCCAAACCTCAGGCTTCGGGGAATATGAGCTGAGCAATGTCTGGCATCAGCTCTGTCAGCTGCAGTGAGGAGGCCAAGCTGAACAGAAGCAGCAGATCTGAGGTTTCATGGGAAAAAAGCTGCTGCCATTATTTTGGGTGGTCTGCCCTTAGCTTCTGGCTTCATAGCTGAATGCACCAGTACGTCACCAGAAAAGACACACAGTGACATACAGAATATGTGAAACACAGTTAAAGGGATAATTCGTATTGTTTGAAGTTGGGTTGCATGAGGTACTTACCCATAGTCAGCGTATTGCCTGCATCCAAACTAACCAAAGTCACAAAATAACACAAACAAAC
This sequence comes from Bovichtus variegatus, assembly GCA_943593645.1. Taxonomy (NCBI): domain Eukaryota; kingdom Metazoa; phylum Chordata; class Actinopteri; order Perciformes; family Bovichtidae; genus Bovichtus; species Bovichtus variegatus. Next base: position 5,629,025 of record CALSCE010000030.1, read on the forward strand.
CAACCAATCGAGGCAGCGGTAAACCAGCTACTCCGGTGTTGCGCAAGGCAAAACTATGTTTTTTGTCAATGGATTCTGTTTTCAAGAGAGCATAGATAACGGCTTCAGGTCTTGTCAGAAAGGGCTGTCTGACAGCAAGGTAAAACGGTGAAAAGATTTGAAATATAGCGTACACTTAAACTAATATTGATTATTTTTTTAGTGGTAAAATACGTTTGCTGCTGCGTCCACAGTACATTGCTTAGCTCCTATGCTGGTACCCGTCTGATTCTTCAAAATGGGGACACGCCGACCGCCACCTACTGTAGGTAGTAATACACTGAAATCAAGTACCTCATACAACCCCACTTCTAACAAGTCTAACTATCCCTTTAAGCTGCATTGGAAATGAGTATTCAATGTGCTGATTCCCTATAGATATAAGTTAATTGTGTATGCCAACATATGGATTAGAAAAAGGAGATGCTATTCCTTTCACACTATACTACATTATTCTGTTTGTACACTAGGGGGCAGTTATGCCCATCTTTAATGGGTGATTGAAGGACAATGAGCATAACTGAGTAAACTCTCTAAATCAATGAGGAAATTATCACTGAATAATATTAAAACCTTCAGCCAAACCTGGGACATGCAGATTCACTCACCTTCTTCAAAACTTTCATAGCAAATATCTTCCCGGAGGTTGCACCTGATACCTTCCGAACTTGAAACACCTGTAAGAAAAATCACACCAAGCTAAATCCATAGACATTTACACAGGTTTCTGTAGGGCTCACCAAGTAAATTTGAGACATGTATAATACCACATAGAATAAAAACCTAACACCCGTTTCACATACCAGCCAGATTATGAAAGTATGATAGAAAACCAGTAGCATCCATATGGCCTAGAATGATTGAATATTAAAGCACGTTTTTTCTCTACTTCCCAATAAGTGTCAAGAAAATGGATGGATGGATTAACCTTATTTTAAACTATCCATCCATCCATCTTCAACCGCTTATCCGGGGTCGGGTCGCGGGGGCAACAGCTCCAGCAGGGGGCCCCAAACTTCCTTTTCCCGGGCCACGTTGACCAACTCTGACTGGGGGACCCCGAGGCGTTCCCAGGCCAGTGTGGAGATATAATCTCTCCACCTCGTCCTGGGTCTTCCCCGTGGTCTCCTCCCAGCTGGCTGTGCCTGGAACACCTCCCTCGGGAGGCGCCCAGGGGGCATCCTTACCAGATGCCCGAACCACCTCAACTGGCTCCTTTCTACGCAAAGGAGCAGCGGTTCTACTCCGAGCTTCTCTCGGATGACTGAACTCCTCACCCTATCTCTAAGGGAGAAGCCAGCCACCCTTCTGAGAAAACCCATTTCGGCCGCTTGTTCCCGCGATCTCGTCCTTTCGGTCATGACCCAACCTTCATGACCATAGGTGAGAGTAGGAACGAAGATAGACCGGTAGATCGAGAGCTTTGCCTTCTGGCTCAGCTCTCTTTTCGTCACAACGGTGCGGTAAAGCGAGTGCAATACCGCGCCCGCTGCCCACGATTCTCCGGCCCATCTCCCACTCCATTTTCCCCTCACTCGTGAACAAGACCCCTAGGTACTTGAACTCCTTCACTTGGGGTAAGGACTCATTCCCTACCCGGAGTAGACAATCCACCGGTTTCCTGCTGAGAACCATGGCCTCAGATTTTGAGGTGCTGATCCTCATTCCAACCGCTTCACACTCGGCTGCGAACCGATCCAGTGAGTGCTGAAGGTCACAGGCTGATGATGCCATCAGGACCACATCGTCTGCAAAGAGCAGCGATGAGATCCCAAGCCCACCAAACTGCAACCCCTCCTCCCCCCGACTACGCCTCGATATCCTGTCCATGAATACCACAAACAGGATTGGTGACAAAGCGCAGCCCTGGCGGAGGCCAACACCCACTGGGAACGAGTCCGACTTACTGCCGAGAACCCGGACACAACTCTTGCTTTGGGCGTACAGGGATTGGATGGCCCTCAAAAGCGCCCCCCCTCACCCCATACTCCCGCAGCACCTCCCACAGTATCCCCCGGGGGACCCGGTCATACGCTTTCTCCAGGTCCACAAAACACATGTAAACCGGATGGGCATACTCCCAGGCCCCCTCCAGGATCCTTGTGAGAGTGAAGAGCTGGTCCGTTGTTCCACGGCCAGAACGGAATCCGCATTGTTCCTCTTCAATCTGAGGTTCGACTATCGGCCGAACCCTCCTTTCCAGCACCTTGGAGTAGACTTTACCCGGGAGGCTGAGCAGTGTGATACCCCTGTAATTGGCACACACTCTCTGGTTCCCCTTTTTATACAGGGGAACCACCACCCCGGTCTGCCACTCCTTAGGCACTGTTCCCGACTTCCACGCAATGTTGAAGGGACGTGTCAGCCACGACAGCCCCTCCACACCCAAAGCCTTCAACATTTCTGGACGGATCTCATCAATCCCCGGGGCCTTGCCACTGTGGAGTTGTTTGACTACCTCAGTGACTTCCACCAGGGAAATTGCTGATGATCCCCCATAATCTTCCAGCCCTGCCTCTATCAAAGAGGGCGTATTAGTCGGATTGAGGAGTTCCTCAAAATGCTCCTTCCACCGCCCGAGTACCTCCTCAGTTGAGGTCAACAGTGTTCCATCCCTGCTGTAAACAGCTTGGATGGTTCCCCGCTTCCCCCTCCTGAGGTGCCGGACAGTACGCCAGAAGCACTTTGGTGCCGACCGAAAGTCCTTCTCCATGGCTTCTCCGAACTCCTCCCACACCCGCTGCTTTGCCTCTGTCACGGCCGAGGCCGCTGCCCTTCGGGCCTGTCGGTACCTTGCAACCGCCTCTGGAGTCCCCCTTGATAACATATCTCGGAAGGACTCCTTCTTCAGTCGGACGGCTTCCCTGACCACCGCGGTCCACCACGGTGTTCGAGGGTTACCGCCCCTTGAGGCACCTAAGACCTTGAGGCCGCAGGCTCCCGCCGCAGCTTCAGCAATGGAAGCTTTGAACATTGACCACTCAGGCTCAATGCCCCCAACCACCACAGGGATGCCAGAGAAACTCCGCCGGAGGTGTGAGTTAAAGGTCTCTTGGGTATGGGCCTCCTCCAGACGTTCCCAGTTCACCCGCACTACCCGTTTGGGCTTACCAGGTCTGTCCAGACTCTTCCCCCACCCCCTGACCCAACTCACCACCAGATGGCGATCAGTTGACAGCTCCGCCCCTCTCTTTACCCGAGTGTCCAAAACATGCGGCCTCAGATCAGATGATACGATTACAAAATCGATCATCGATCTTCGGCCTAAGGTGCTCTGGTACCATGTACACTTATGAGCATCCTTATGTTCGAACATGGTGTTTGTTATGGACAGCCCATGTCTAGCACAGAAGTCCAATAACAAACAACCACTCGGGTTGAGATCAGGGAGGCCGTTCCTCCCAATCACGCCTCTCCAGGTGTCTCCATCGCTGCCCACGTGCGCGTTGAAGTCTCCCAGTAGAACTATGGAGTCCCCTACTGGAGCCCCCAACAGGACTCCATTCAGGGTCTCCAAGAAGGCCGAATACTCTGAACTGCTGTTCGGTGCATATGCACAGACAACAGTCAGAGTTTTCCCCCCCATAACCCGTAGGCGTAGGGAGGCGACCCTCTCGTCTACCGGGGTGAACTCCAACGTAACGGCACTCAGCCGGGGATTTGTGAGTATCCCCACACCCGCCCGGCGCCTCACACCCTGAGCAACTCCAGAGAAGAATAAGGTCCAACCCCTATCCAGGAGTACGGTTCCAGAACCGAGACTGTGCGTAGAGGAGAGCCCAACCAGATCTAACTGGTAGCGCTCCGCCTCCCGCACAAGCTCCGGCTCTTTCCCCCACAGAGAGGTGACGTTCCACGTCCCCAGAGCCAGCCTTTGCTGCCCAGGTCTGGTCCGTCGAGGTCCCCGACCTTCACTGCCACCCGTCTGGCAATGTACCCGACCCCAACGGTTCTTCCTGCGGGTGGTAGGCCCACATGATGGAGAGGGGGGGGGGTGCCACGTTGCTTCTTTGGGCTATGCCCGGCCGGGCTCCGTGGCAAACCCGGCCACCAGGCGCTCGTTGACGGGCCCCCCTTCCAGGCCTGGCTCCAGACGGGGGCCCCGGGCTTCCTCCGGGCAGGGTCACACCTCCTCTTTTTTGATCTTGCATTGGGGATCTTGAATTATTTTAAACTAAAGTTCATTTAAGTTTTTGCTAAGCCCTAGCGATACCCATTGGCTGCTGTACAGAGAAGATATTGCCATCTAAAAATGTGCAATTATCATTTATCTTATCGGTATTGGCCATGAGAAGCAGGTAATTACTGGTTATTGGATGAAAAAAATCCATATCTACTATTTGGTCTCAGCTTTAAGGCCCAAGAACTTCAAATCAGTGCCAAAACATATTCTGTAACTACACTAGAATATCAAAACAAATGATAGTGTTTCAAAGAAATGCTGAGAAATGCCAAAGCTGCGGAAAATTACTTCTTAGTAATGATACACAAAACCACTTCAAGAAAGAATTAATCATGTGTCTACTTGCTAAGTGAAAAGTGTTTCCAAAATAACTGATGTGCACTTTCATTTTCAGGCTTAGAGATGAGAACGTAAGAAATGTTCCAGAGCTTTACGGGTTGATAATACCAAAATAACAAAATGTTGACACCAAAATATAACCACAACAAGACAGATTTAGATTAGATTAGATACAGGGGGCTGCAGTTGATTATGGTCCTGTATTATGCTCATGCAAGTAAGGGCGGATGTGGTTCTCGTTCACAGCCAAAAGACACTGAAATATACAGTATCTCTGGGGATTGACGACATGGAGAAGAATATGTTTTAACCCTGACAGTGTAATATGAAAGGGTCACATACAGTGCCCACTGAGAATTAACACCAACTGTACCGCTGTGCACACAATGCTTTAGTTTCCAACCTTCAAAATCCAAATTTCAACTCATATTACGTCATAAAGAGGAAAATGGAGAAAGAGTCGAATTCATAAGTTTGTACATTTTGAAGCCAGACAACCAGATGCCTCACCTTTCCATAGCCACCTTTTCCCAAAACTTTCAGCAGCTCAAAGCATTCAGGCCTGATCTGCTCTGTTCCCTTGTTCACGATGTTCTCTGAAATTTCAAACTTCTCACAGTCATCCATGTTACTGGCAAAACAAAAAAAAAATAAAGAAAATAAAAGGGAAAAAAAAAAAAAATCACATTTGAAACATTCACTTAACATTTGTTTACAATTTCAAAGACACACAACAATATTTATCAATGTGAGTTACAAGCATTTGGTCCTAAACATAGATCCACATTAGTGCAGAGACACCGATTTCATTATTTCTGACCCTATCCAATATTACATAAATTATTATTGGGTCATTATGGATGGGTGACAAATTAAAAAGGAAAACCGTTAAGAAATGAGTAGAGAGAAATGCAGATGCTTCCCTACAGGGAATGAGGGGTCTTAATGGTTTTAATGAAAAGTATGTGAATCGTGTTATGGCTTTCACAGTCAACAGATCACAATTGAACCCCTATGGCAAACCTTAGACCACAGTGTGACACATCACTCTCCAGCATCATCATCAAAACAACAAAAGATGGAATACGTTTTGGAAGAATGCTGTTCACCCCTCCAGCAGAGCCCCACAGACAGACTACTGAGCACTGAAGCTGTTCTGGAGGCTTGTGATAGTCTAATGGTTCCGTTAGTTTTCCCTTTAAGTTGTCACCCATTTCTAATTTCTTCTAATTAAATCAATCAATCACATGTTATCAATCAATCAAATGACCATTACCACGGAAGCTATCAAAGCACTAACATTTATTTACACCTCCTTGAGGATAACTTCCAGTCAATAAAAGCGTACGACTTTGAGAGCCAGTGAATTAGAGATGGGCTTGTACTTACAATTCAAAGCCACTGCACTGGTCCATGTATTCACTGAGCTGGCCCTGGAAACAAGAGGCACGGGACAGGACATCTCAGCACACAGGGATGCGATGGAGGACGTTCATAACCAGTCGACCTCAGCTCATTTGTATATTATAGACGTTACATATATTGTTTTTACTATAAGTTTTAGTGAATTTATTTCCAAGCCAAATATTTCGCCTAAGTTAGTTAATGCGCTTTAAGTTAACAGGTAGCTTACCAGGCTGGTTAAACACTCACACACCTTCTCCTTAATTAGCAACATTATTCAAACGAGACCATGTTTGTCACCAATAGCTAATAAACAAATGACCAAAGTAATATCTGATACTTAACGCTAACTAACTACTGCTCTACTAAGTTAGAAGGTGTGTGAGTTAGGTGAGGAGTGGGAGAGCTAGCACATAGTCTAGTCATTTTAGCTACGGTCCTGCTAGCATTGACAGGATTTCAGCCTGTTGTTGTTGCGAGTTCATTTATATGCCACTTATTAACTTTGTCAAACCATACGTGTGACATTCTTGTTACCAATTAACCTACTGCATCGTAGGAGAGCGTGCATCCCTACAACAGACGGATGCAGATGCTAGGCAGACCGCTAACTCCAATGTCGGACATGTCGTTAGCTACGCCCGGTGAAATGTAACGTATCACGTTAGGCAACTTATAATTCGTTTGTATTCAGTTTTCGTTATAGACGATTCCCGGCGTCATTTGCCATTTTTCCGACAACCCACTGCTGACACGGTGGCTTCGCCGGGTTTACGTTGAAAGAAGCAGAGAAACACGAACTTGTCCGCCGTCAACACTTGTAACGTTACTTGTGCGGCGATGTGTGTGACCGGTGTGTATGGAACTATGCTAGGACATCATTTTAAATTCAGAAAATGTGATGAACATATCTTCAAATGTAGTTTAGTGACTATTTCATGGAGCACTGCCAGATTCCGCGGGAAAGGGGTGAAGGAGGACATGTCCGATAACGGATACCTGGTCACTGGTGTTAGCAACGCAGGCCTCGTAGCTGCTAAGTGCTAGCTAACTGGATAACGGCGGCGGTATTAGCCCCAACGTTAACGTAAACTCACCCCGTCCTCAAGTTCGTCATCAGAGACATTCTCATCCGGTTGATCCAAATCGATGTCGAAAACCCCGGCCATGGCCACGGCACTTCACTCAGTGTTCAGTCCGAAAACACAGTCCCGCTCCCCCGCCTCATGGGAGAGCCATCACGGTTACAACCGGCTACAGCAGAAAGCATGGGCTAACATCCAGCTAACCACAACAAGACAAGGACCGCGCTGTAGAGAAAGCCTCTAGTGTCGGCCACCGGGACTTCTGGGCTCAGGCTGGCTTGGAGACACATCATATGAGTAAAGAATTGACAGCGTGCAATAACACAAGGGGATATTTGATCTTAGAAGGATTCACATGCAATAGAATAGATAGAGCTGTCCTTCAATAAAAATAAAATGTTCCTCACAAAGAAAATATACTGTATTGTATCAGAGCAGGTCAAACTTGCACTGTATTGGATAAAAGTATTGCAACAATATATCATTACCCAGTGGTGGATTGTGACTACCTACTTGTACAGTTACTCAAGTAGGCCACATAGTAAAAGAAAATTGAGGTACAATAATTTGACAGCTTTAGTTACTATTAACTAAACAAATCAAGATTTTTTTTTTGCATTCAAGATGTATAAAGAGCATTTAAAATATAAGATGTTCTTCTGAATTAAACAACCCAAAAGTATATACCGTCCAGCTGAAACAATTAGTTGATTGGTGATGGCATTTTTTCACTATTTTTAAAATGTTTATAAACCAAACAGTCAGTCGGGGTTTAAGCAGATTAATCCTGAACAAAAATAATCATTAGTTGCCTTACACAAAGTAGTTAAAAAATAAGCTCCTTTCAAAAAACTGCTAAAGTAAAATCCTGCCTTATATGCATGAGTACTAATCTTGTGACATAATATATAATAATAGTCACATTGAGTGCTTTAAATACTTACATTTCCTATGCAGGACTTTTACTTGTAACATTTTTTACAGTGTGGTATTAGTGCTTTTACTGAAATAAAGGATCTGATACTTCCTCCACCACTGACATTACCATGTTTTCTATAACAACTGTGCAAATGAATAATTCTCCATCTAAACAGTGAGCTTTACCCTGTGATGTCAGAAAGTAATCTTGTGGGACATAATTTATGTTTGTATCGGCATCACACAGCTTCAGATGAGTTTTAACCAAGAGGTTATTTGGTTTAAACCTTCCACACAAACCTGGAGGTCTTGAAATGCGTGGAAATCATTTTATGTGCCTCCTCGTACCAGAGGTCTCACTGGCTTCCTCTGGTTTCCTCTACCTACAATGTAGACATATTCATATTCTGCCAAATCATAATCTGATAATCTATATGGAATTATCTGTGGTTATGGTGGTCTAAACGTGCTAAGAAAAGTTTAACATCCTCATGTTTGATCTACATGAATGAATGAAACCTTTATTGCCCCTAGGGAAATGTGCTTTGCACAAAGAACATACAAATAGCAGAACATAAACAACCATACATGACAGCACATAATATAAACATAAACCGTAGGATTCATAAAAACATCATAAAAAAGCATCATATGAGAAATTGATAAAGGACATCAGGTGCAAGTAGAAGAAAGTGCCGCATTCTTTGTTCCCAGAAAACGAAAATCTAATGTGATGTTGAAACCTTTGTACAGTATGTAGATGAAGTTTTGTCCCAGATCATTAATGAAATATAAGTGAAGGATCTTTTTAGTCTTTCCTGTCATTATATATAGACCAAACGATTCATTAAGAAAAATTATTTGCAGATTAATTAATAATGGAAATGACTGTTAGTTGCAGGCCTAAATTCATCAGGACTAAGATGTATAGTGTCAACAACTATTGTTCTCCAGTTCAGTGTTGGTACCAGGAATTTAGGAAGTTAAACTGTAATCTGATGTCACAATTATCAGCTGTGGATAACATGGCCTCAATAATGAAAGCACAGATAGGCAGCTGGTTACTAAATGAACTGAGCCATCAGTCGGGTTAATATATTGGGACTGGCACTGCTGGATATGGAATAAAACTACTTTCTTTTTTATATTTTGGAGCTGAGATTGCCCTGTCTGTTCATTTAGTTAAATATTTCTTTTTTTTTAGTATGTGTGACACTGTGTGATCTGAGTGATCACTAACATCCAAAGCAAGAACACCAGCAGCAACGTATTGTAATTCTAGTATTTGTTTCTTAGAATGAAATATGTTCATGTCGGCCAGATTGAGCAAGATTCCTCATATCTGGTCACACTGGTTTGAACAGATGTTTTTGAATTTATCTAAAAAGGTACTGAATTGATAAGCTGCCAAGAGGGTGCGTAACAGGCCTTTTTCACAGAGGACATCTTGACATGGCACAGTAGGAAAAGCACAGGTATAAATAACAAAATGAATGATTGCTGGATTCCATTTTGCTGCATCAGTGTCATGGTCTTGCTCGTGTGCGTGCTGGCTCACTGTCACACCATGACAGATTATTGGAACACTTGACTAGAACGGAGCCGGCTTTCATGTTTGTACCTCTGCTTTTCCTACTGTGACAAGTCAAAATGTCTGCGATGAAAAAGACTTCCTTGGCTGTACACTATAAGAGGTTAAGTCTCAGGCTGCATTGGGTTCCACCCATTCATAATCACATTACATCCCTATAATTCACTGCAGGCTCTGTCTACAACACCCTTTACTTACCAGTAGGTGGCAGCGAGGAAAAGGGAATCCTGTTCAGGGTATAAAAAGCCTTTTTTCATTCATGTTATCTGCCTGTACAGCCACACTTTATACACTCTAAGATCCAGACAAAATGCCTATTTATCATTAAACCTGTGTATTTCTACAGAATTAAGGCTTGTTACTCCAGTGGTAACTTCATCTAGATGTCGATATGTACTTCAATCAATGGCAGTAATTATACAAGACTTAAAATGCAGCAATACAGAACATTACAATTTAATAAAACTACCGCATAACAAAGTAGCGGGTGCAGAGGAGCATCGAAGCGTGATGCGGGACTACGTAACTGATCTGAAAGCAGTTTTTTCATCTTTACCTCACACTGCATTTCCCAGCTCTTCCTGCTCCCTCATCAGGCTCTCTGTTCTGATTTGTGTGTCCCTTTGTGAGAAATATCAAACGGCAGCTTTCAAAATGACTTTAGGGTGGATCATGTTGTCAGCTTCATGGCTTTAGGATATTTTGTCAAAATGTTCAAATACAAACATGAATGTGAGATTGTTTTTAGACAATATCTATTTTGGGCAAAGGGAGGTCAAATTGAAAAGAGATATTAAAGTAAAAGTTAGCAGTGAATTTTGACTTGAAATCTCAGACTATTAGTTCAGAGCCAATTAAAAAATGTAAAGGGGTTAATAATGAAGGAAATAAAACATGCATTTTATTTTAAAAAAAAGTATGTGTTTATCCAGCTCAATGCACCTGAGCTGATTCTCAACTACATTTGTTAATATCAGAAACATTTTGATTCCTTTCCATCTAGTAAAAAAATGTATGAATTTTTAAGAAGTATAAGAATACACTGTCTTTGAATAATAATTGAACTACTTATAAGCACACCCACTTCATCAAAAGTTTAACTGCTGAACCCAAGATGTCTCCAGCTCCACTGTAATGTCCTTTCCCTCAGTATATATATATATATATATATATATATATATATATATATTGGCTTCCAAACTGGCTTCCTGCTCCTACATCCATGTTTAAGGTGAGCACAGAGAAACTTTTCCTCGTTGTAGATGAATATGAAAATAGCCGTCTAGTGTTGAACTCTGAACACACACCATTGTGCACAGCAACGTTAAAACATCCAAGTGAAGTAGCAATGAGAAAAACACATTTTTGAGAGAAGGGGGACTTTAAAAAGTTAATTCAGTGCAGAGAGGATACACTCATATCAAATAACAGCAGATGACTTGCTGTGGCAGCACAACAATAAATATTTACATTTCAAATATCACAAAAGAAGTCATGTGTAAGATTTTTACAATGACGCGGGGGAAACAGTTCCTCTCTTTAGGTCAGTTGTTTTCTAAATCTAAGGGTATGATTACTCATAATGAAAATAAGGTAAACAGGAAAGCGTTAGAAGTGCGTATTAAATCAGTTTCATCCCTTCATGCTGCTTTCCTTTAATGCAGCTGATGCTGAAAGCAGTCAGCAGGGCGTCCCAGCTGCAGCACGACATACGTATTGTTGAGATTTTTCTTAAAAGAGTCTTTGAAAGTCTTTCAAACCATATTTGATCTCCACCATAATTCAGTAAAAGTGACAATGATTACAGATAAAATTCCCACTAGGTCCTCAGTCGAGGAGCTAGAAGGTCATTCTCGACCGCAGCTTCTTTTATTGTGGGGGTCTGCCTGAAACCTCTCTCCCCCCTGCAGGGCAGCGTTACTTTGAGCGCTGCCTCAATTCCATCTGATAGTTTGTTTTACTTTGATTGCCCGGTGATCAAAACCAGCTGCACGGGGTAAGAAAAGACGTTTTCTGTGTGTGTTCTATGTTTTGTTTAGCTTTGTTTATGTTGACAAAAGAACAGACTCACTGTTAGAAAGTCTCAGAGCTCTGTTGTGGGTCTGTGTGATGACTTGAGGTCGGTATTGTGATCATTCAAAATCACTTTGCATATCAACTGACTGCATTGTGCTCTCATGTTTGGACTTTGTCAATATGGAAGGTCATTAATTTAAAACGGAGGGTGAAAGCTGTCAGCATCTTGATGTGATTTTTTTAATTTGTTTTTCTTGAATGCATACGGCTGGTGTTTACTGCAGGACAGAGACTTGTATAATGTTCATGTTCTTCAATAACTTCAGAAAACAGTACCATGTCAATTTTTACGATGACCTGATACTACGAAGCTGGTAAGATGGCAGGTGTCTCCATTAACTGTACAGCAGCCTGTTAATGACATAAATGATCTGATCAGCAACATCTAGTGAAAAAGAGATCCTTCTGGATGGATGCCCATTTCTGACTGAAAAAAGGATTACTAGCAAATAAAACACGTTTGCTTTCTTTGTGAGTCATGATTAAAAGTCATAATAGAAATAAAAATATTCACGATAAGTCAAACACCTTGACTTACAAAGTGTATTTAAATTTTTTACATGAATAACTTTTCCTCATTTTCCCAGCAGCAAAGGTCTTCCATACCACTGAAACGTGGGTCTGCTCTGAAAAGTGTTCCCCTTTTTGGTGTTGAGAGGATGTCGCCTCTGTGGAGGTAAAGAACAGAGATGGTGATTATCACAGATGCTGCTCATCTGTTGGCAGCAATCAAAGATGTAACATAAAAAGTGGGAGTTTGAAGTATTTCTGCTGCGGTTGTTCTAGCAGTAAAAGTCCTTCGGTGGAGTATCAGTGCAGAAGAGCCTGGGAGCACAGTGTGTTTGTTGTGTAGTCTGGCATGGATGTGTCTGGTTTTGTTTGCTCTTTGTGGTTGTTTGCAGCACGTTGATGGGCACGCTGCATACAACCGCGCTGCATGCGGTAAACAGACCTCATGCAGAGTATGTGGACGGGACTAAAATTAGCTCTGATTGCGATGCCATAAAGGTTGAAAGCTTAAGTTGGTAATAGTAATGTCATATGTTTTTGATGCCGGTATTTAGACACTGAGGATACTGTGTGTCTGATAGATGTGTCGGTATTTTGTTCAACATCCGAGCAAAATGTTGAACCCAGAGAGAAGTTTTTTTTCTTTGGTCCTGAAGGACTTAAAACAACTAGGGATGTACTGATCCAGTTAATATTTCCCAAAATGTCAAACTTGTCCCTTCAACATGCAAATGCTAACTGTGCATACTAATACCCTACTGATTCTAGTGAACCCCCCTGACTTTTTCCTCATGTGCCACCATGAGGTTGACAGTTTTGGTTTTTAGTGAACCGTTTCAACCACTTTTGAATGTTAAAGAATTGATTTGAAAGTTTTTTTTACTTGTTCATAAAACTTTAAATGGCCTTGCTCCTCCCCACATCAGAGATCTTCTTTCATTTTATGTTCCAGCCAGCTCACCAAGGTCCTCCGCCACTTTTCTTTTAACTGTTCCTTATGTGCCCCATAAAAGCACCGGTGAGTTCTCTTTTTATGCTCCTTTGCTCACTGACTCTGGATGTTAGAATTGCAAGCTCTGTCTGTACTTTTTTAATTTGATTAAAAAACTATTTTTTCAATCTGGTTTTTAATTTTAATTTGGAGCAATGTTAAAGCCTTAGTTTATTTTTATTTTTTTTAAGCCTTGGTGTTTATATTATTTCTATCCCTGGTGTTTATTTGATTTATTTTCAACATTTTATTGTAATTTCCAGTCTTGCAGAATTGTATCTATTGTTCTCTTTTTTTTTTTTCTCTATGTTTTTTAATCTTGCCATGTGAAGCACTTTGCTCTGCATGTTTGTATGAAAGGTGCTATATCAATAAAGTTGAGTTACAGACTCAGGTGATCCCTTGACTTCCTCTAATGCCGTCAGCAGGATGAGGTTGTATTTAACTGACTATTCCACTAGTATTTCCCACACCCTTCAATAAATCATGGCGTTTTACGTGTCTCCATTGCACCTACAAAACATAATCCTTTGTCCATATATGCATCTCTTCCGGTTAATTGCGGTGTTGCCTAATTTGCATGTGCAACAGAAAAGGCAGACCACACATTCCCAGCATTGGTATGCTTGGAAGGCATTGTGGGACATTCCTGAGTAATATTTCTGCGATGGCATCATGTCATGACACAGAAACCAGCATTGACATGTAAAGCTGTGTTTAAACTGCACTCTGCGCCTGAGGATAAAATGTGCTGCGGAGGAGAGACCAAACTGTCAGATTTAAAGAATTACGAAGGTTTACTCAGTGACATCCTCTCACATCACACTCTTGTTTCTGACTGTGTGTGTGTTGGAGTATTACTGTAGCTGCATTTCTGGAGTTTTACACCCACTTCACTCAGTTTTACAACACGTGCTTATGACACACCTGAGTGACACAGTTTCTTGTCAAAACAAAATGTAGGAGAAAAGAAGAAGCATGACGAGCCATTATGCAGGTCTCTGACTCCTCTCTGTCTTGTTATGACACCTAGCCATATAAAGAGTCAAAAACAGTCCGTTCGTACAGAATCAAATTGTGATATGTGTGGGACAACGGTGGACAAGATATTTAGTCCCTGATATTTTCCTCTGAAAGCTTCTTCGCTACAAACTAACAGAACTGGACGAAGTGTAAAGACAGCTATTCATTTATATTGCTGTTGTAGAAATCTCCAGCACTTAAGTACAACAACAAATGCACAACCGGAGTGTTAACTCCTTGAGAAAAAGTCAGGCGGAAGAGCTTCAGATGAGCGTGTTTCGTCACGGTGGCCCGGCATTGCCACCTGGCACCAGCCATTAGGCGGCCTGCCATGTTGGCACTTAGTGGGCAGCAACAGCAGATGCTCCTGCCTAACTAAGCTCTGGTAAAATACCCACACATCATTGAGTTGAACACAGTACAGGGAGATGGTTTTTGTTTTGTTAAATTCAGTCTGAGAAACAGTACATCATTAGATAGTAACGCTTTGAATAATATATTTAAATCATTGTAAATCATACAACAACAGAGGCCAGCCAAGTGCCTGCTGATACGTTTAGTTAGACACTCAATCTCTCTGGATCGACCTCGTGATCTAATTCAAATGAGAGCAATAATATGTCTCCTCTCAGATGGAGTGAATTATGAAGAGCCTGAAGCGGCTGATAAGCTTGTTTGATGTTGGCATGCCAAAGCCACAATAAAGGAAACAAAGGCTTTTGGAGCCGGGGCTTTACAGTAACCACAGTTATGATGTGTGTGTGCACATATAAACATGTGTGTATGAAGAGATATCCACACAGAAAGCTGACTTTTATTTATTTGAGTTTTCTCCTCTATATATATGGCCAAACTTCTCTATCCCGATACAGGTCATTTAATATCTTGATAATGATATGTATCACGATATAGCATGTTTTCTGGTAATTCAATCAATATGAAGTCTATATGAAATAACCACATGCTATCTAGCGAGCCTATTGTTGTATACTCCTGTGTGAATGAGAAACTTGACAAATGAAAAGAAAGAACTTTAGTGCAAAATGAACATAACAGATTCAAGTGAAATTATGAGTAAAAATAAATCTGATTAAGACAATAGTTTGATTGAACTAAGCAGGTATGGGCACGCAGGCGTTGAAAAATAAAGCTGAATGAATGAAGGAAGAAGTTTCCAGCTGGAGTCCAGTTTGTTTGTCACTGAACTGTGTTGTTATGTAAAGTGTGTCAAAAGAAAAACGCAACCTTCAAATAACATTCCCTCAAAATATTTCCTGAGAAATTTGAGTTAGTATGTGCTTGTTATTATAGATTTAGTTGACGTATCTTGATATCTCCATAACTATTTCATCCTGATGATTGTTGAAAGACAATAAATGATTGTATTGAATCATCGCCCAGCCCTATGCTCTGTATTGTTTTATCCTGTTATACTTTCATACTGTATCTTCTCTCATTGTAAAAATAACCCATAAACTGTAACTTTTCTTTGTTAAGCATCTTTCTCTGTACCATTCTGGTAGAGAAAGAGATCTGACCCCCTGACTGCTACTCACAAAAACAAAGGACCTTAATGTGATTTTGAATTAAAAAAAAGAAAGGAAACTAATCCACTTGGTCAGCATAATGTAATGCGAGAGTGTGAAAGGAACTAAGCTGATAACCAAATGCAGAGTGGGCTTGTGGGTGGTGGATGAAGTCAGTGATATTTCAATCATCCTTGGTGGTTAGCCTGCTGACAGGGAGGGGAATAAAGTGGAAAGTGAGTGACAGTGAGGGAGGTGGTGTGTGTGTGTGTGTGTGTGTGGGAGGGGGTCTCAACTGTAGTAAATGTAAAGCATATGGAGAGATCAGAGAGAGAAAGAGAGGAAAGACAAAAGCAGTATCACTATTTGAATATTAGTCCCCCAGCCTGTTTGGACAGGCAGGATTTGCATGTTGGGTTTTCAGCCGGAGCCCTGGGGCAGGGTGGGGTGGGGTGGGTGGAAATAGTCGTCTTCGTGGTGTTCAGGGTGTGGCTGCTCTGGGAACAGGACTTCTCTCAACAGGGGTCTCTCAGCACAGGTTGTACATCTGACCTCAGCACACAAGATGAATCGCACACACCGACATCAGGTTCCTGTTTTCTTTCCTTTTCTTTTTTTTTTTTTATTATTCATAACCACAGAGATCTGAACAGTTAAAAAAAAAACCTAAACCATACCATAATAAAATCAATATAAATTGTATATAGTTTATAAAGATTTGTTGTAAATGATTGTGAAACAACACCACAAAAGATATATTTTTTCATTTTTTTTATATTATGTATTTTAAATTCTTATATTATTTGTATTATTAATATATTTTTTCATTAGTTATTATTTTAGAAATATTTTTTTTAAATTTCAAATCAAGTTACCCAAATTTAGGTTATCGTAAACATTTTGTCAGACTAGGTTTTTTTCTTTTCAAATGGTAGAATAATTTAGCAACAAAACACTTTGTCTATCAAATAATGTTTCACTCTATTATTATTATTATTTATTAATGCTAGTTTATGGTGAGTGTGTAAGAGAATAAGACTTTATTTTCTCTCGAAAGCATTAAGTGTAGCTATATTCACAACTCACAGCAAAGGCTTAACTTGGAATCTGAAATGGAGATGATGTCAGTGTGGAGAGAGCAAATCAGTAATGTGATAACCGTTTGGATGAGAAACATTAGACGGAGAGTTGTGATGGACTCAGAATCCTTCTTGACCCTCTTTCTCGGCTGACATGTGAGATTCTTCGGGGGCCGGAGGGTCAACACCGGCCCAGCGTGGTCAAGACTTATCACATAATGAACAGAACACAGATCCTCTTTTCAACAGACTTTATTTATATTGAAAGCACATGAAAAAAAACACTACATACATACCTTTAAAATAAGTCAGGTACAGCAATTAATTAGACAGGAAATAGAGGCACTTACACATTGAAATATAAACAGAATTTCTAGAGAAATGCACACACACATTCAGAAAGGCATGCCAAAAGGGGGCTCCCTTATGGAACAGGACATCCTGAAACTGCCAAGAAAAACACTCTCTAAGCCAGCGAGCCATTCCAGTGTTATCCAATGATTTTGCTTTTATGACCAGGAAAAAGTATTACTCTTTTGCTGTGTTCTAGAAAATAAAAAGAACCTAAAATAAAACTGAGGCTTTGCGGCAAAAAACACCCCCTCAAGAGTTGTTCCAATAAAATGCAGCCTCCTACAAAAAAAACTGTGTTGAGCAACAGAAGAAAGTTCTCAGTTAAAGAAAAGAGGGAAGTGTAAAAGGGAAGAGGAGAGCTGGGTGAGCACTGCGTGTACCATACCTAGCACTGGGTGTCACAATGTGATGTGTTGCAATAAGGTGTGTGCAGTCTGGATTCTCTGGAAATTCAAGAGGACAGAGCCAACACACACACACACACACACACACACACACACACACTATAAACATCGAACATGCAAAATCAACCACATAGAAATCCTCACAGACGTCAGCATGAAGGAAATAAACAATAGACCTACGTTTCTGACGTTTCACAAGCGGTTGGGATAAAAGGGAAGTGACATCGCAGCACACACCTCTAAATGGGAACTGATGCTAACTGATAAATGACAACAACAGGAGGAGGACAAAACAGGATGCTGGTCGGATGAAAGAGCCCGAAATGTCAGACAGCCTACAGACTGTTGTCGCCTTGCAATCTTAACAGCCAACACCAGTCTGATAAGCTATCTGACAGGCCGAGAGAGTGACTGGGACGAACGCATGTACAGAAACGACAATGAAAGAAAGAAAGAAAGAAAAAAAAAAAAAAAAAAAAAAAAAGAAAAGAATCCTGATCCGACTTACCATGACAGGAGAAAAGAGGAGATGTGAATGTTCTGACTAGAGCTGGTGCAGAGCGCAGGGTTCAGCCTGCTCAACAGTGCCCCTCTGTTTTGAATCTACTCGAGTGATTCGTCTCCTGGCTCTGTGACTGGGGCAGTGCAACGAGTTCATTCGAGGGTTCAGCTAAGGTAGCGGCACAGACGCTTTTCACTGTGCGCTTGAGGTTTTTTTTCTCTCCCTCCTGCTTGCTCTAGCGCCCACTGTGCTCAGTCCAGCGTAGCACAGCAGCGGTACAGAGAGAGAGAGAGAGAAGAAAATAGCACATTTCTCCGGTAATTATGGAGAAAAAAAAAGAAGGTACTGCATATACCGAGAGCCAGCTGTATTATCCACAAGCAAAAAAATTATCATATAAAATGCTATTTTGTTTCAGGAGATGCTCATGTAATGTCAAACATGAGCCTTCTGTCCTCATCGGAGGTAAAAAAAAAAAAAAAAAAAAAAAAAAGGATTTAAAAAAAAGCTCTGTGGACAAGTGGAGACAAAGAAAAACACTTACCATGACACAGACTGTCTCTAAGTTAAGGGAGCAGCTACTATCTGCTATACTAAGACTTCCAGGCAGCCCTAGTCTATTAATGGAGCACAATCTGCTTTAATCCATAAAAGATAAAAGGGAGAGCAACAAATGTGGCAGCCACGCAAACGCCTATCTCCCTCTCGCTCCCCGTCTCACACACAGGCACGCGCACATAGTCGTAGATCTGAATTAATATATGGCTGCATCTGGTAAAGTAGCCCCCGGGCTGACTCATGTGCTCTCTTCCTGGAAGCAGAACAATAAGGGCAGACAAAGGGACCAGCAGGGTGATTCATGGCCGATTTATCATTCCTCATCCAAAAGTACCTTGATGAGCTTTACTGCGCACACAATAGAAGAAGTGGTCATCTAAAGCACCGTGAAACATTCATTAACATCTCTACAACAACTTACTTAAAGATCTACAATATGCAGAAATGAGATGAACAGGACACAATCATTTACAGTCTTATTTAACAACAACCAATACTGCACAACAACTCTACAGTACAGTAATAAATACAGAAAATCTTATTAATAAACCAGATAATAAGTAATTGGGTTATTGAACAAATAACTTAGCGCTGCTTTTACAGAACACTCACCACATAGTCAAAAGTATCAATCCTAGCTTATTTAAATAAGGTGAATTCAAGTGACTCCACGGACACATAAGACTTCATATAGACTTCTTCTACTGCAGCTTAAGAATTATTGCCTACTTCTCACATGCTGAAAAGCTCCGACATGAACGCTTAAACAGCTCACTCACATGCATCCCAACAAGCACCCACTTTACAATTGCGGAAATCACTACCAAATGCAAAGCTTTCCAAAGTAAGTTAATGGAAGTCCAAGTTCAACATAAACATGTCGCTACAATACCAAGAGAGAAACTAGATGCAGGCTGATATTGTGCTTTATATAATGGTGGGTTATCATCTTAATTGAGTGAAGGGATTGGGGGTGCTTCTGAAGTTGATGCTTCTCTGCGATCGCTATCTGGCCTTCACTCGGTTTTGCCCTCCAAGTGTTTCTCCTGCTGCTTGCGCTTGCCGTAGCTCTGGGCCATGGAGTTGACAATGGAGCAGACAAAGAAGCATACCATGATGACCACAACCTTCTCAAAGAGCCACGGCAGCCAGCTCTCTTCCTGCCAGGAACCACAGTAAGAACAGAGAGAGAGAGAGGGGAGGGGCTCGGTCAGTAAGTTGTGCCCCCCCCCCCCCCCGCTTCACCCCACACCCTGCTATCCCCTCTGCTCCTGATGCTGTAGGCTAGGTGGGGATCCAGCTCCATGTGCAGGACAGATAGAGATCAGGGGTAATAAAACACGCGGCAGCCCCCACCGTCCTCCCTCCCAACGCCCCTACTGACCCCAGCCTGCAGCCTGCCTCCACCAAGTTAAATTGCCTCGCTTCTCTCCTGTAACTGCAGCAGGCTCAAGTTACAAGAAAAAAGGAACATTGTTCTAGAAATGTCTTAATCTGTCCTTGTGCAACTCAAAGTTTATCCTTTTTTTTCTTCTCCTTCCTAGTAAGCGAATAAAAAAAAAAGAAACATCGTTTTCAATGAATCAAGAGAGAAAGAGGGAGTGAGAAATATAGAGGAGAGAAAAAAGCTTTGAAAGAGAAATAGGCTACAGCTACAACTGGCTCTTTTTGTTCTAGACAGGGGGTTTTGATGGATTGTCAGTGGCGGAGGGGGGGCCCCCGCCCCGGTCTACAGTCAGCGCTGGGTTCAGGCGGGGCACTGAGTGCAAGTGTGTGTGTGTGTGACACATAGGGGAGTGACCACACTCACACACACTCCCAATTGGTAAGATGGAGCATGAGTCAGCACGCCCCGCGCTACAGTAGTACAGTTCAATACAGCGAGTGGAGCCAGACCCCACACTGGCCCCTCTCCTCTCCTCCTCCTCCTCCTCCTCCTCCCCCACGCACATCCACCCCCCAACCCCCCTTCTCCTCCCACCTCTCCAGCCCGCCCAGTACAGCGCTAACCTACTCTGTCATTCTGGCCCTAAACAAGCCTCTGTAATCTACTGTAGCACTACAGGTTATAGTCAAGTCTACAACATCAACATTTCTCTTATTAACATGAAATTAGGGTAAAAAAAAAAATATGAAATGATATAATATATATGATGATATGTTTAAAAAGCAAAATGGTACAGGTAAAGAGGGTGAAAACAGAATTGTGTTCATGGAAGAAAATGGGTCAGAGATATAAAGGACTGCTTAGATAAAGAGAAGAAAGGGACAGGAAAAAAAGTGGAGGGAGAAGGAGTGAAAGAGGCAAAAGTAAGGGGGCCACATTCTTTTCTTGGCGCGCACACGTGAATGAATAGAGGCTGTGAGCTGGGGGGCCATGGCCCCTGTACTTACAGTCGGGATCCCCTCTCCAGCGTGATGGTGCAGCTTGGCCTTCTGGGCCTCCAAGTACTCCCTGAAGGGCTTCTGCAGTGCCGCACCCAGCAGTGGAACAGCTCTGCCTCAACCAACAGACAGAGAGAGAGAGAGAGAGAGAGAGAGACAGAGACAGAGAGAGAGAGAGAGACAGAGAGAGAGAGAGAGAGAGAGAGAGAGAGGGGGGGGAGGAAGAGAGGAAAAGGAGGGAAAGAGGGAGGGAAGGAAGAAGAGAAAAAGAGAGAGAGGGGGAGGCATGGGGGGAGGGGGGGGGGACAAATCACGTCACGTCATTGTTACTCACCAGCCCAAGGGCAGCAACAAAGGGAGGCATGCTGTCCTGTGTCCTGTACAGTGTCGCTCTCCCCTGCTTCCTCTCTTTGAGAAGAGAGAAAGACGGAGAGAGCAACGAGTGCGATCCCTTCAATGCTCATCCCACACGCACACACACATACACACAGAATTAAGTACAGACTGTAGCACAGCTATAGAAAATAGTGCTGCTGAAAAACAAAACAAAAAAAAGTCAAAAGAAAAGGGAAAGAAAATCAAAAAAAGATAAATAAAGTTGGCTGGTCCTCATAAAGCAACCGCGGCAGCAGCAGTAGTCGCCCACATTCTCCCGCTCTGTTCTCCTCTCCTCTCCTCTCACACACATACTCGGCTTCCTCTCACACACAGACACACACACACTCACACAACGGTGAACTCGTTCAACTCCCCTGCAGTGCCTCCTCTGCCGCTGCAGCGAGGAGAAATGAATGACTTCTCAGAACTCTCACATTTATCACAGGCGGTTCCTGTAAGAACTGGTTTCAGCCAATTAATGAGGAAGTGAGTCGTACCCGAGCTGTGTCATCACTGGCTGAGATCTGGGGGGGATGGCCCACAGAGGGAGGGCGCTCCTGTAAGACAGCCCATATTAGGAAACCCTTTACAAGATTTAGCCACCAACTACAAGCATACTACTGCTACCCCCCCACACACACACATACACACTCAACGAGGAAAAAAAAAAGACGTGAGAGACTGCAGAGAATGCCCTAGAATAGCGAATGAGTGGCCCATCCCTTGGCTAGAGTTAGTGATTAATCACTAAACAAATAAATACTAAAGACCTTCACTTATTCTCTTTTGTGGCTATACACAGTCAATTACTTCCCCTGAGCTGTTGTTTAAAACCTTCCTTGTGCTCCACTCATACGTCTTTTGTTCATGTTGGGGAGGCATCAAAGCTCAGAGAGACATCAAAGATTTGAAGGCAGGTTTGCGTGGGCAGTCATGTCACATACGGTTGAGTTTATAGCTGATAACTTTCTCTGAGGGAGGCAAGTCATTTCCGTCCCTCCCCACCTTCACACACACACACATACACACACCTATGTTAAAAAGACAGATTGTGTTAAAAGATTTGAGTTTATAACAAGGAAGCTGTTTAGTAATGATTAACTTTATACCAGGTAATAGATATCCTACATGTGAATGGGCAAAGTAGACAGGAAGTCTAACAGATGGATCACGGTTTGAATTACACAATAGAAAATGGTTAGGACACACGGTATCAAAAATCAAGCTAGGACTTTTTTTTTTTTGGAGGGAAACAAAGCCTCTCCTATTCCCATCCCCCACGTCACAGAATTCCTAACATCTAAACACACAGAAACTTACAAAACTAATTGAAAAATATATGTAACCTGGATAAAATGCAGAAAATTTGTTTTTCAGAAGAAAAAGAACGATTACAAAACACATGGGGAAATACACTAGTTCAGCAGATTTACGTAAACAGGCAAGGACAAAGAGTGAGGGAAAGAGTTTTCAGAAATGGCGGGCGAATCATCTCCTACACGATGAGCAATACTGAGTCATGAGCCTGGGCAAATCCACCAACAAAGAAGCTCAAAGCTAGTAGTCTGAAACACATTTTTAATGCCTCAGAGTCAGACTGCCTCACCGTCTTTCCATTAAAAATCTGCCGATTTTGTGCTTTTTGGGGATATATCTTCACTTTCTGCAGTAGGTGTTGTGAAATTGTTGGATTTAAGAATTTCTGCTGAAAGTGTGTTCATAATTTACCTGTGAGTACCTGTGCTGAACATCTTTCTGTGAAAGAAGTTCACAAGATTATCTTTCTTAAAATGTACTTCTAACTGGAATTAAATGAGAAATGTGTGTTAACTTGTGCATGCATTAAATATATGTAATACGCAGTATTATGTTGGACAGTAACTGTTGTTAAAAGTTGTTTTTAATGTTTAGTAAAAGTTTGGAAATGTATAATAGTATTTTCTAAGTTCTCTCTATGTTGAGTCGAGGCGAGAGAGGGAAAAACCAGAAGCTGAAATTTACAACAGCCATAAGATGTAATTTGACAAACAATAAGCCTGAACTATTTACTCAGCAGGTACTGTACAAACATTAACAACTGGTTTGTTAAAATCCTCTGCCCTAAGTGAAACAACAGAAAACTCCTCACTTATATCTTTATTGTTGGTGAGGCTCTTAAACACTTTGGCCTCGAGAAACAGGGAAATACATCCGTTTGAACATAACTATTTAAAAGCAGAAAGTCTGATGTTTACACTCTAAAAGCTCTGACAAAATGTCTGTTTTAACTAACAAAAAAACAATCATGTTTCAATTTATGGTGAGCATTATTTGGTAAAAATCTTTTTTAAGTAGTTCTGTAGAAGAGCATGCATGTTAGGACTAATAATTTAGTTAAAAACTAAATCTATAAAATGCAGAACTAGTCATGATGAAAATAAATCTTTGGCTCTAATTTTGTTTAATCAGCTGAAACAGCTGTGACATAAATGTGTCTAAAATTATGTTAAATTACGTTGTTTTTGTCTTCAAACATTTGTTTTCAAAGATATCATTTATCATTTATAATAAGGCAGTAAAGGACAGAAATTGACTATGGATTTTCACATGAATCAATGCTGTATATTAATTAAACTAATTGATTAAAGTTAATAATTGTTTAATGTATTCCTTATAACAATCCTAATTTCTAGTTCTGTATCTAAAAATATAAATGGACATAACAAATGTATTGTCAAATATGAAAAACATTGCATTTAACCAGAACAGACCTATAAAAGGTTCCTCTTGTCACTTTCTTCTCCTAAAGACAAAAAATGTGGGATAGTTCAAATGGATAATAATAACAATAATGAAAGGTCTTCAAATGTAGGTGGTTTTACAACCATAAAAGCCTGCATGTGTGGATCCTATCAAACTTTATAACAGTTGTTGTCAAATTGATTCAATTACTTCCAGAAGTTGTACAACATGCATGCTTCACTTTCCTGGGTTACAAAAAGGATTCCCTGTAAATATTTGTGGTTTATTATCAACACTGTAGGTGTATTTTATATACCTGCACATATTCTGAAATACGTATAAGCAGTGTGTGTGATCATACGGTTTTTAATCAACATCAAATGATGTAACATGTAGGCTTTAAGATATGAAGAGCAAATGATTGTAGCTCCATCGAGTCATTTCCCTTTAGTCAGAAAATTTATCAATCTTTTAAAACGTATGAAATTTAGCAGTCAAAAGTAAATCTCTCAAAGACATATTAGATGCAATTGTATTCATGAATTTATCAGATATACAGAAGCTAAAATGCAAAATTGTAACAAAGGTATTTAAAGAAATAAACATGTATACAACGTTAAACATGACTTTGATGTGACATGTGTGAAGAGTTCAGTTTTTTGTTAATGCAGGTATAAAGCTGTTAGATGAGTTCAAATAAAACAGAAAACAGACATTTCCCGTCCATATATATTTTCTGTTACACACTTTTTTGTTCCAGCCTGTGCCATTTAAGTACGTAAAATGACTGTGTGTTGAGAGGGGGAATCCCACTTAATCCGAGAATAAATTCAAAGTGACCCAAAACAGTTTGATCAATACTTTTGAAATGAACAGCTGCCACTCAAAGATACAGGAGAAAACACACCACAAACAACAATGTTGCCCGTACGTGGATTTGACAATCAAAGTTAATTTTACATTAGAGCATTAAATCCCAGATGCACATATTTCACACACACACACACACACACACACAAACACACACACACACACACACACACACAGTATACATAAAGTATAAATATCAATATTTTATTTATTCATACAAAAACTTAATATTTCTAAATAATAAAGACAAAATCATTCCTAATAATAAAATGCTATTTAAACCTCTACAGCTCATCTCCTCAACAGCACAAAAAGGGCTCATCATCTCTTTCTGCTAAACAATTCAGAATAGAAAACAAAATAAAATCTTCACACTTATTTAAATAATGTGTTTGTGTCATAGTACAATGCTTGTTGCTGGGCTGCAGGTTATAGGTACCAAACAGCATCCTCTGCTCCACATTTGTAAATTAAAAAATTATAATAAGGTACTAAAATCTACACATCTGGTCTCATGAGGGATGGGAATGTACATTTTTGTACTGAAGCTATTCCAGAATTGAGTACAAAAAATTATTTACCCTTTACCTGCACTACCAGTGTCAGAAACAAGGCCCTGTCGGCCTTGTTGATCAGTTATCAGGAAAGAAATGAGTGGGAGATTTTTTTTTGACAAAACAAGGACAAATGGAGGAAAAACCCCACATCTCTCAACTTCCTGCCTTTTGGTGCTGTGAAGGGTTAATTTGTGAGTGCTATGTCAGCTTCTCATTTTTTAATGAACTATCATTTCCTGCTGCTGTTCTCAGAGTGTGGAGCGTGTTTAGGCATCCTGTGTTCGTTTTGTGAAAACTAAATTCCACAGACCGTGAGTCAGAGGAGACCTTTGACCTGTCTGCCCCTTCTGAAGGCTGCCACCTCCAATGGCACTCCAACACACACACACACACACACACACACACACACACACACACACACACA
>CALSCE010000030.1:5658075-5704334 GCA_943593645.1 Bovichtus variegatus
CACACACACACACACACACACACACACACACACACACACACACACACATATACACTTACTCATCAAAGCTACAATTACATTCAGATCTTTGTGTACCCCTTCCGAGTCCCTCATTGTGCTATTACCTGCAGAAATAGGCCTCCAGTAGCCCATGTGAACAATAAGTCTTCTTGAGCGCTTGAATATTATTCTAAATGGCTGTGGTAAGACCTTTTGGCTCAAAGTCAAACCTCTCTGACTGTTACTGCCTCCGTATTTCTGTCAGAGCTCGTGGGCCAAAGTAATCAGAATGGAAGTGGGGTAGATGAGAAAATGGACGCCCCGCCGGGCCTCGCATTAAACTTAACGACGCTGTATAAAAAGGGAGTTGGCCGCGACCCGCCACTCCATCCCTCACTCCCACTGTCTTGCCCTGTTTGCCTCTGATCCCGTCATCCTGCTGTAAGTGAGGCGTCTGACTGTTTGAGGAGAGAAGGGCAGGCCGTGGAAGGACTGATCAATGCCATCTTTGTCAGGCTGCTTCTCAGGTGACCAGAGCACCCGATGACTAATAGGATCGAAAAGAAATACTCCCTTCTGGCAGATTGGGTTAACGGGAATACGTTGCTCATATGGCGCACAGAGGGCTATTTATAGGAGCAGTGATGTGTCAGAGGTGTAATGGTTAAAGAAAGATTTCATCCCTATACCATTCTTCTACAAAAAGATAGACCACAGTTTAGTCTCCTGAGGTGCAATACATCACCACATGTAAAATAATTGAAGGCATGTACACACCGGGGGTGTGATGAATACATAACACGGAAATGCAAAATACTCGCCTGTGAATATTTTGCATCAAAACTATTTATACCTGCAGCATATTGAATGTGCGACAGTCATGATACTTGTTCAATAAAAGGTTTAAAAAGATTTGCGCGATGAGACAGTTTCAAGAAAAGTCCGGAGTGTAAAGGCCTTTAAGCTTCAGCATAGCCTGCAGTTCACTTTATATTTGTCTTGTATATTTATTACACAAAAATACTGATGGATCAAGGGAAATTAGTGCATTTTGCTTCAGATAGAATTACGTGGAGACATAAGGAACATAAAATAATCCCTCCCTGCAAAGTGACTTTCAACTCTTACAAAGCCACAGTTACCTTCAACCCAGGCTACCTCACATTCAGTATGAAACCACACAAACCCAGTTTCTATATGAGCGTGTGTGTGTGTGTGTGTATGGGGGGGAGGCGCGGTGTTAAAGATGGGTTGAATTCAGTGGAAACAAGCAGTAACAAACTGTTCTCCCCTAGCTCAAATACTTTTACATGTACATAAATAACTGCACTACTGTGAAAACCCAGAATAGCTTGCATGGTTCTCAGTAATTTCACTTCTACAGAAACACAACTTTACTTGAGCTGTTTGATAGTTAACGTCCTAAAGAATATGTGGTGACCTCCAGGCAAGTAAGGAACAGGAACATAAGAAGAAAATGGATTATATTAAATGATAGGTTCACAATTTATTCAAGTCAGGTGTCCGCATGAAAATTGAAACCAGTTTTGCTTGCTGTTATCACTACTTTTCATACTGTCTGAAGCTAATATAAGGCTTCAACCATCCAAAAAGTAGAAAAATTAAGTGGGTATCTACTAAAGTTAGTCTTTTTAGTACGAAATTAGGGCTGAGCGATAACTCAATATAATTTAGCGTCTTTCAATGGAACCATATTGTGATGAAATCCTATATCGATATCATGATTCACAATTACGTCATCTAAATTGATAATATCAAGCACATACTAACTCAAATTCTGAGGGAATATCATTTGAAGATTTCTATATCACACTTTACATTACCACTCGATTAATAAACTGGAATCCAACTGACAAGCTTCTCCAACCTCTAAGATGCATTACCCCAGAATACAATAGTGCATACAGCTCAGGTCAGGGTTCTCTATGCATAATAACGGTGGACAATCATGTTTAAAGGTCCACATGGACCCAAATGTTGGTTAAAATAAATTACTAGTGTTTTCTAACAGCAATGTGCAGGATTTTTCTTCTTTCTTTCCTTCCCCTTTATTGTTAAACTCCTGCATACCTCCACCCAGGAAATACTAACAATATAATATAATAAAAATTCTGACTGATCAGGAAAGTTCCAGTATGATTCAATGATCCAGTAGTATGATCATACAGCACCCCTGGCCTGACCTGCGACTCTCCCCTGGCCTCCCTCTGAGTAGGGCTGCCTGCTGTGATCCTCTAATGCCGCCAGCCTTGTGTGGCAGGAACGGCCATCTGCAGGCCCATTGTGCTGGTAATGGACTCCCACCTTAGAGATGGACTCGCATGGAAATGGGTGCATTCTCATGGAGACGTGCACCGGTTTCTACTGGATAACCTTTTCAGGTCTCTACTCTTCCTCTCTGCATCTCAATGGCTGTCTCCCCGAAAGCCCAACAGTAATAGGCCTTCCTTGACACACGAGTCTGAAGGATTTGTCAAGCTTAATGCAAGACACAGAGAGTGGCTGACTCAATCAAGATGATGGATTATTGGGAGCAGTCATTTTAAGTGCAAAACCAGATGATGAGAAGATGAAACTGTAATGGTGTCTCTCTTGTTGTCTCTGTTCCTCTCTTCTCACTTTTCTCTCTTTTCAACACAACGGGCCTCATCACTACAGCTGCTCTCATAATTAGAGTGGACTTCTATTTTTTTCCCGTTCACATATCATCACATATGGCTGATGAAAAGGTGGCAGGAATCAGAGTAAGTAATTCAGCCTAAACAAACTGACTCACAACGGATCAAACAAGGAGACTGGCGGCCCAGACAGCATGTCAAACACAGGAAAGCTCCCTGTTCCATTACTGCATGCAATGGTTGATTTTGAGCTTTTCCTGCT
This sequence comes from Bovichtus variegatus, assembly GCA_943593645.1. Classification (NCBI taxonomy): domain Eukaryota; kingdom Metazoa; phylum Chordata; class Actinopteri; order Perciformes; family Bovichtidae; genus Bovichtus; species Bovichtus variegatus. Next base: position 5,660,977 of record CALSCE010000030.1, read on the forward strand.
GTACATCACCACCTCACTGGCTGACGAAACACCAGCTAAGATAAGAGAAAGGAGGACAGGGAGGATTGGGCACAGAAAAAGATGAATCTGTGGCCCTGAAGTTATATGGAGCACAGCAGCAGGGGCTTGTTCGTTCTCTGAAGTCCTTCTGGGTTTATTGACCTCACTTGCACATTAAATTCAAGGGAATTCAAGTGTAGAAAATGAGAATGTTGTGAGATATGACAGGACATTAGTCATAATTGTTTCTCAGGGTGTGAAGTGTTTAGTGAGAGGTCCGGGAAAGGTTAGGGTATAATTACAAATGTGGGTGAAATAATGTAATTAAAAAGTTTAAGTTTAAGTTTTGTTGAAAAATAGTAGCATATTCTTTTAAAAAAATGTTTAAGGCCCATTTATTTTGATCAAATCTACAAATTCTTTAGACTTGTTAAAAAAGACGGGAATCCTGTGCAGGGTTTTTCTATGACTAAAAACTGCTAAAATTGACCCTTAAATAAATAACAGCATGAAACCTTTTGATCAAAGCCTTGATCAATGTGAGTTAGCAGATTTTTCTTCTGACTTAAACAATGACTGTACACACACGGCTGGCCTTGAAGAGGAGACATCTGTACATTAGTCACAGGACATAGGAAATCTAACAAGTCTGATCAGACACACAGCTCCATCCGACCTGCTTATCAGTTCTTGTTATCAGCCCGAAAGGCAAACGAGAAGGGTTTTATTGTGACTTTGTGGCAGTTCAAAGCAAAAATTATCTTTATTATTGCCCTGCTACTGCTGAGAGAAGGTTTTAGATTTAACCTTAAATGCTTTGCATGGCAGGAAAACAAGAGTGAAACTCATCTGCCAGAGATATAAGAGTCTGTTTCCACAATACACACCAAGAAGTAATAGATCAAGTTTGAAATGCCTGACATTTTTTTGTCCCAAACAGACAGTAATTAGAAAAACAGTTAAAAACAGAAGAACAAGATTGAACAACTGTCAAAGGACAGAACTTATTTTTCCACCAAACCTTTTTTTTTTGTCTGGCTCTCAAAAGGAACATCAGACAGTCATAAATGTATAATGGAAAGTTGAAGTCACTTATGTTCAACTTGTTCTAAAAAAGGTCGTTTGCATATTCTCTACATTTTATTTCCAGCTAGTAAAAAAAAAAAAAGGGTTGGTCAGTTTTGTTAACAGAGGTGATGAAAATGGCTGCTGACAGTTTTAGAGCCTCATGACGTTTAAGCCTCAGATCCAAAGCTCTCTTGTGAGACTGAATTTCAGTAACACAATTTCCATTTGTCATTCATAGAAAAACTCCTTTCCTGATTTCAACTGCCGATGAATAAGTGAAAACCTTAAGAAATATCCCTAAAAAATTCCCACATTTGCATATAGAATCATTTATAAAAATAATTGAGTAAGACATAAATAATATGACCACATCATGATACACAACTCTTAACCATTTTTAAGTGAAAGTTTTGAAAAACACAATATGTTCTCAATAAAACTTCAAACTTGAATTTGTGGACACTCCCTGTTGAGTGAGTAAGAAAATATCCTTTGTCATAATTAAAGTAATAATTACCAAATTAAACATTTACCTATAATGCTGTACTTTTAGTGCAGATTGTATTTATTGACAATCAAACTACGGCATCTAGCCAACAACTAGTGTTTAAGTGTGTTTCTTATTATAAATCATCATTACATCTAAGTTAGAAAATAGGTCAAACTACAACACGCAATTTCTGTGATTAAAGAAATAATGATACATTACTTCATAAAAAATAGGAAAAGATCATTTGAAATGTCTTCAGTCCAAACTGTTCTGTTCTGTAACACTCATTCAAATGACAGGCTGTGTGTGTGTGTGTGTGTCTGTAGTTTTGTATTTTGCAAGGCTGCAAAACATGTTCTGTTTTTTTTTTTTTTAAATCGTCATCGCGATGTTAACTTGCGTGATACACACATCGTGAAAGACAGTGTCAGAAGAAAACTGCACTTTAAAATGTAACAATCATTCTTTTTTGTAATAACTTCAATGTTCAATTTGATCAATAAAAGAATGTTGGAAATAATTTCCTTTAATTTTTTTATTCAACAAGCAATTTGTTGTAGTTTAGCAGTATAGTGATAGCAGCAAAAAGGCAAAAACTAAGTACACTTTAATATCTGTTTATTTATGTTATCGCATATTTTCCTCATATCGTGCAGCCCTAGTATTGTGTCATGTGAGAATGAAATCACCACGTCCAAAGTCCAACAGTCACTTCAGTCACCAACAAAGGCAAATACTATTCCCTCAGTTTACAGACTAAATCCAGAGCCAAGCAAACAAAAACAAACCGAAGTCTAAATATTAAAATTCTATAATTATTTGATCATCAAGCAAAAACAGCTGAGAAAGAGCTCAAATGTTATAAAGCTATCTGACCACTCAGCATATTAGTTCATGCAGGTATGGCACTAAATCATTATTTTAGGAATCTGTATTTAAGTAAATCAGGTTTTAAGTGCTTCACTGAAAGAGGTGAGAAGAAAAAAAAAAATAGTATTAGTATACCTGACTTTTGAAAAATAAAGCATCCAGAGGACAAATGCTTGTGTGTGTGCGCTCACATGCAACTGTGCACAGTGTGGGAGGGGGGGTCAACTACAGGAGCTGCCATTTAAGCAGGTGTAAAGGTGTACATTTATTTTCAAGCACCTGCATAGTTAACACTGAGACTGCGGTCTGTTGGTGCCTAAACGATTAAAATTGAAAGGCTGTCACCCATTCATAAGGTGATGTGTGATTGACAGTGAAAGTGGAGGTAGAAAGGCCTCAGCCAGGAAGGAAGCTGACGGTTGACAAGTTGTAATGAGGGGAACTTCCTTTAGAGAAGAAGTGGGCAGTGAGTCAGACTGAAACCTGACAATAACCAATGATCTGTCGCGTTGAATCTGCAGCTCAATGAACAGTGACTGTCTCTCTCACACACACACACACACACACACACACACACACACACACACACACACAGGTAAAGTATCTAAAAACTTTTCTTGTAAATGTTGTGCTATCTAATCTTCATTGATTAGACCTCAATCGAAATATATTTTTAGTTGTGGCATTAAAACAAGAATCAAGTGCTGCCTCTGAAAATACACATGGGGAAGGAAGAGCAACAACATTTTCTTTAGTAGCCGTCACTGAACAAAGTTCCCAAATTTCATTTTACAAACAAAGCAATTGTGCAAAAAGACAACATGGCAAGGACGAGAGCTGATGCAATCTTATCATGTGTGTGTGTGTGTGTGTGTGTGTGTGTGTGTGTGTGTGTGTGTGTGTGTGAGAGACCAAGAGTGCATGAGTGTATGTGTGCGAGTGTGTACATGTAATAAATCGCACTCCCACCAGCAGGTGTGTCGAGGGCAGTTTCCAGCTGCAACCCCTGGCATCTCTACAAGGACACCCATCATGGCACCCATCAGCACCCACACCCATCAACTTAGTTTGGCCTTTATTATCAAGAAGCCTGGAGGCTGTTTGTGTGTGTGTGTGTGTGTGTGTGTGTATAGGTGTGATTTTTACATTTTGCTTTGCATGTTATTGTAAAATTGTTTTACTGATTTTACATCTTGAAAACCAGCCTGTGTCTGATGACTTCAAGATCTAATAGTCTCATAATGCCGGCGTTAGTATATTCAACACTACACTCATGCTGTTTCCAGTTTGGCATACACAAATAATTTTTCTTTTGTGAAATCGTTCTTACTAGCAATTTAAACAAAAAAAATGTTTTCCCTCCCAAGAGGTTCCAGGCTAATAAACATTTACACATCCTGCCTCAGAAGTCTTAAAACCTGAAGGGCCTTTTATTTTTACCAAGAAGATAAAATGGTGACCCATCTTTGGACACTCAGAGTAGGCCCTCTTTTTTGGCTTTGTTCTCCCTATGAAATCAGGTATAACAAATGATTGGCTAAAAGAGCGACAACAGTGCGTCATGGGAGATAAAGCAGAGAGGAGGTTTCTATGATAGCCAAGAGTTCATCCCGTCCTGTGAAGCAACTAGAACATGTTCATGCCCATAGTCATCCAGTGGAAAAATTCAAGCCATTAATCACCATGTAGACTATTACAGCAAAGTGAGGAGCCAAAAGGGAAACAAAATGTGACAAAACCTGAGTTTCAAAGTCTGCACAAAGTATTTCAAGCAGGATGAAGAGACAAGACATCTTCCAAAAATCCCCATGTTTAATTCAAAGCCACCTCTGACTCTGTGTGACCTTCAGCAGAGTCACACAGAGGAGGAGGCACATTTCACACAAAGGGACATAAATTACTTGAATGCCACATGACCACCTAAAAAGGTCCCTCAACCGTCAAGTTCTGCGCTAACTCTTTCATGTGTGATAGCTGCGCACACACACACACACACACACACACACACACACACACACACACACCCGTTGAGGCTTACTCACCCGATGAGGGAGACCATCTGCTCCACTATGTGCCTGCTGAAGGTGACGATCACAAACAGTTTCTGTATGACAAAGACACACACAGAAAGAGCGAGTCAGTTACTGATCCATGAGGTCACTGCTGGGGTGCAGAACAAGGCAGTATGTGCATCATAGTATAATCAGTAATTCCTTAACTTCCCCGCACACACACTACCCATGATGCGCAAGCCCATGCCTTGCACCACCAAGGCGGTTTGGTCTAAAAGCGGCCATGAAGACGGCCCTTTGTCATGGAGAGCAAGAAATAAAAGGCCTAGGCTCTATGACACATGATCTACACAGTACACTATATGTCAGCATATCACACTGGCGGTCCTCAGGAAAGAGTGTGTGTGTGTGTGTGTGTGTGTGTAAGGGATGGATGGAGTAGAAGAATCAAAGGAGATGTGTCATTGCTTCAGAAGGAGTCTGGAGGCCGGCTCCTGTCCGCTCTAATTCCTGCTTAGTCATCGGGCCAGACGGGGCTGACAGGCGACTGGCAGCTATCCTGACTCATATCTGTGTCCTCCTGCAGGGGGGCAGGATCAGGCACCCAATAATTTACCCTATTTTTCAAGGTCCTTTACTTGCCCTCTCAGTTGTTGTAAGTCACTGTATTCTCATAAACAAACATGCGTTTTGACCACTAAAAATGTGGTTTGATCCAGTAACATCTCGGTTGACTTCAACATGCCATTAGAAAGGCTTAACCCAACAGAGCTTTGGCGGGTCCATCATTACAAACTCATGTTGTGCAGAAATGGATTGTTTAAACCCACAGAGCCTTATTTAAAATTCTAGTCCAGATCCCAACGTTTCCAAAGATACTAAATATATGCTGCTGAATTACAGGGAAAAGTATATAAAATGGTACACGAGACATCTAGAATTTTCCATTTTATGTAATGATGGAGGCATAAAAATGTCATCTTGGATTTGAATATTTCACTCAATAGAAATGTGTAGCTTCAGTTAGAAGAATATATAGTATAATGTGAAACTGTTGAAAAACTTAGGCCAAAAGTAGTCAAAGGTGTCATTTTATTTGAGATTGACTATAGATCATTTTAAATTGAAGTGAGCCTCATGATGAGCAGACTATTTTTCAAGATGCTTTTGAAACATGCTAAATGGTACTGATGAAATGAAGTTAACACTACTTCCTGACATGCAGACCAGTTGGCTATTGAGTATATTGATTAGAGGTGTTAAGGTACAAATGCTACAAACTGGCCTAATTAGGAGGATTTTAGCAACAATTTAACGAAGACTAACAATGACTTCCGGGACAATTAAAAAACAATGGTAAATATACAGAGTGAGATAAATGACACTCTAATTGAAGAAAAATAAATGTGACAGCCAGAACGTCACATTTACGTGGCTACACTGAAGATAACAATAACAATTTTAATTTCATGTGACGGCAGTCTTTGATCAGTGCTTTGTTGCAGTGTTCTTTGTAAGGTTATGTAACATGTGGTTATGTGGGTGTTAAGAATCAGGACTTCATTGAAGGTTAGACAGGATGAGTGAAAGACTTGCAGTCAAAATGTTGGCAAAGTCACAAAAATAACAAAACTTATAATTGACATCTGACTGACATTTGCTATGGCACTATGTCTGTGCCTCGCAGAAAATAAACATGAGACAGTACAGTACGTAAATCCCCTCAATCCCCTTTTTCACCCCAACGTCAGGAAGAAGTTTTGGAGTACTGCACTTGAATATAGATTTTTTGCACCCACATCTATTCAACAGGCAGTAAGAAGTGATCAATCATTCCACACAAAGCAAGGCGGAAGGGGACAGCAAGATGGCCGACACAGGAAAGCTGACTAAGATGCCTTAAATGAGTCTGCTCGGAAACTGACAGTGACATGGTCTTGACTCTCTGATTTTAGTTAACTGATGATGCTGATTAGAGCTGCAACACATCACACACACACACACACACACACACACACGGGAAACGTTACATCAGTTTATTATCAAAAACCATGAGGCGCATTGAGTGAAGTGACTTGAAAAAGCTGTATAGCTTGGTATCATGACAGGGAAGTAAAAACATACAGGAATTATCATAATAAAGAACAGACTTGCAAAATGTTGCTATTTCTATTTATCTTCCTTTTATGCAGGGGGACCTTATGATTACCTTATTTAAGATTGTTTGTTTTTCACAAAAAAAGACGTGTGTATTTTCTGTGATGCAATAAAAATATTAGTTTTTTAACTAGAATGTGAAGCTCCCTGAGGAACATTTGTCATTTCTGATATTGGGCTATATAACTAAAATTTGATTGACTGATTAAAGTGATTCCAGTATGTTTTCGTGGGACTTTAAGAGTTTTAAGCATATTTAAATGACTATTGAGACAAAATCGTGAATTGCAATTACTTTGGCCAGGAGAATCGTTACATGACGTTTCCGTACCCTCCCATGCCTAATCCTGCGTTAAATGTTTCAGATTAAAAAGTCAAAGGGTGTAACAAAAACATTTCTCTCATTTTACTTTTTTGCTATAACACAGTCCATCTCCTCCGCAACACCTCACACTCTTCTGTCCTCAGCAAAATCTCAAGGGCCCCACATGTATTTCCATGACATCACCCCTCATCCTCAAGTGAGCTGCTGCATCACAAAGACGCTGACGTTGCAGCCATACAAAAGTGGACATTCAAACGTGAAGCTTAATGAGCATAAAAGACTGAAGCAGCACAAACAAAAAAAAAAAGCCTCTCCTTAGAGACCAATGAGAACACACCTGAAGCACAGGTACAAACCCAGATCAAAAAATACGCTTTGAAGCATTGAGAGTATGACGCCCACACACACATACACACGCACACACTCTCTCACACGCACGCACGCACGCACGCACGCACACACACACACACACACACACACACACACACACACACACACACCACAAGCCTCAAAATCCCCTTTTGTTCCCTCTTGGCCCATGAGGGAGCGTCACCTGCTCTGCAGTGCACTTTCTTCTAATACTTCTTGTTTTCTGCCCACACGCTGTAAACTACTGGATCATTTGCATTAGAAGCAAAACCTAAGCTTGAAGAAAATTAAACCAAGCAGCTACAGGAGAGATTGGGGCCACCAGACATGTCGGAGTGCCGGGTGATGTCTTTCTTTCCGTGAGCGAGGGAGGGACACACCTCTGTCATTGGGGGCCCCTGGGACCCCTGGGTGTAATCTGGTACTGTGCCTGCCATGCATGCAACCCCCCCTTCTCTTACATTTCTCCCTCTCTCTTTCTCCATCACCTCCCACAGACAATGTTTATCAGCTTTAGCTTGCGCTCACTAGGTTCACCCCCACGCCCCCCCCCCCCCACCTTTTTTCTCAGTTTAGTGCAGGACAATGCTTTCTGCGTATGATAAGAAATGAGGCAGAGTGAGAAAAAAAAAAAGAGCTTTTCTTTTAACCCTTCCTCTCTGAATCACAGTGAGCAAATTCCAACGTTTGCTAAGAAAACAGAAAGTCGAGCCCCTGACGGTAATCACAGACATACTGCAAATTCCTGGACGCAAATTGAGGATTTTCCAGGATTAGAAGAAACGATTGTGATGCCAAGTCTCCAAACACCACTTTCTTATTCAAGAGTTAGGATGTATCTTTTACTTTCCCATAAATTCTCAATCTGCTGTGGTCTGACCGGACTACTGTACAATGCACTGGGGGTGCTGCAGCTGTGATCACAAAATGGTTGACTCCTCCAACTTTGGCTGCACAAAATGGCCTCCTTACTACCGGCTGAATACAGTACAGAGATGCTGTGCATGAGTGCGAAACATTATTGAACACACTTCTCCCTCAAAACAAGATTAAAGAAAGCAAATCTCAAACTTTAACACAAATAACTTAAGCCATTTCCCTGCAGTATAGAATAGAAAAGATACAAGACAAGCACAACATATATACCAAATACATATCCAGTGCTGGGACGGTGTGCTTTATTGTACACTAGTCTCTACTGTGTAATCATTATAGGAAAAGTCATCTCTGGGAATATTTGGCAGCTCACCTGAATGTGCATTTTGATGACCGATTTCCCAATGAGTGTTGCACCAAAAAAAGTCCAGAACGGGACCAAAAAATGTCCGCATGTTATTCCCGCCAGGTCAAACAAGGGATTTGGAATCTGGGGGAAAGAACAGAGATGATTATGATAGATAGACTTGATATTGTGCAAATTCATCTCAAGAAATACAAAATAAATCACATAGAGAAACAGAAAGCTCATGAAACAATATTAAAACGTCCACAGTAGAGATGCCATAAGAATATCTGATACTTTTCAAATGTACATTTCAGACTTATTTTTGTTCATATGTTGAAAAGTGCAGAGCTGCCATTTTCTTTGAATGATGCACACATGTCAATACATCAACACGTGAACATGACACAAATAATTTAAAGTGTTTAACGGCATTATGGGGTTGAAGAATATTTTATATAATAAAAAAACGTTGTGTGATTTGACTTACAGAAGCACAGACTAAAATCCCGAAGAATCCGACCCTCTGGATGAGTTTCTGCACTGCTACTTTTGCTCGGCTGGCAAAGTCCTGAAAAAGAATAAAGTGGGAAAAGCGATTTCATTTTCTTTGGAGACCTGCTAATGTCAAGCTGATACTGATCACTTACTGTATGCATTATATAAACATCACTTTATTTACAGGTCACATCTCAAACCTGCTTCACAGATTTTTACTTAACATCAAATTGCAAATCAACACTTTATTCTTCTAATTATTGTTGTAGAGCTTTATAACTACCGGAATATGTCTGATAGATTTAACCACATTGATATAATTATTACTGATTCACATTTCATATGATAAAGTATTCTCAATTTCAGATTGATAAGTACATTTGTTTGGATTCAAATAATTAATAAGGCTACTGAAACATTTATTAAGGGAAATATTAACAAAAACATTAGAGCGGAGAGTTTTTTTGAAGCATTTCTGTGGAAGAGGGAATATCACAGAGGTGTGTGAAATAAATGTGTGTAGCCAGCTAGGATGTTGTTTTTGAAGTGATTTTTAACGAATGCTTTAAAGATTATTCAAATGCCATATTAAAACAAACAAAAATGTTCGGATCATATCTTAATTTGTGAGAACATCTTATAATCAAAGATCTGCTTTTAGGATACCTCCATCATTTCTGAATGTTATTATTTAAGTTAATTTACAAATTATTGTCTGAGTACTAACATTAAAGCTTTTAATTTTATATCTAAAAACATATTGGTGTCCAAATGCAACGAAAAATTTGAGAATTGCCTGTTTTTGTAATCTCTGCTTGTTTTTAAACAAGTGCAAAGGAGCAGCAGCTGCAACAGGAGGATTTTCTAAATCCTGTAAATGTGCCCTCAACAAAAAGTTGTCAGCAATTATTGAGCAAGATAACAACTAACAAACCAAATAATTTGTTCCTCCAAAAAGAGTATGTACATGTACAATGTACATCGGCGAAAACAGTTTTGAATTTAAATATATATATATTTTAATGAAATGTGCATCGAGTGAATTTCACTCAGTAAATCTTAGAATTTGTGTTTCTAAAGTTTCGGTTTTTCGTTTTAAATGATAAAAATCTCTAAAACCCAATACTTAAATATGCACTTTTCAAAATATTTACACAGTTTTAATTCTAATGTATCCACATTTACCCAAATAAATATGAAAAGTAAAAAGTGATGAGGAGCTCTTGGTGGGAGAAGGTTGCTGTCTTGTGCATATCTATCACACAAAAAAGAACTCACCTAATAATAAAGAACTTATTAGAGGGAAAATGTATTTATTTAAATGTTTGAAGGAAAAAGGTGGGTTTCGCGATTGTATTAATTGCTGTGCTAAATGCATGACCGTCCTCTCAACATATATGACAAGTTCACGGCTAAAATACACTGATTCACTTGCCACAAATTCTAAAATATTTATAGGCTTGTCTCTAAACATGCTTCTTCATTGTGGGAAAGTGATAAACTGGTTTGATCATGACTGTATCTAACATCGAGTGCCAGTTATTAATTGTCAAATGTGTGAACAAGAGAACAGACTTTGGTCATTCTAGTGACTCACAGATTCTTGCTTTTTCTGCTGGTCTTTCCCTTTTTCCCTCCTGACAGCTCCACAAATCCTCTTTTCACAGCAATGACACAGATTTTCCCCCAATATACCTTTTCTGGGAAGAGGAGACTTAATCGGATTTTACCTAAACTAGTTCTGGGAACACTGGAAATGCAAAGGAATCCACAGATCAAGGACCTTTCTTATTTTTGGATGGCACATTCAATATCTAGGTAATTATAAAAAGATGACTTCATACAATGCTAGATTTGCCATTGTTAAATTCAAATTAATTGTTTTTTTGTACAGAAATTGTTTCATTCTGAGTGGAAATCGAAACTTTTAAAACAATAACATTTTAATATTGTGAGGATATTGCATTAACAAAATATTTGATATAGGATCTTTTATTTTGTTGGGCTTAATATGTTAATTATTTCATCTGTCGGCAGTAGTGAATATAGATTTTACAGCCAAAAGCTGCATAACGGCTTTCATTTCTTATTATTTTCACAATTGTCTGATTTTATCTTGAAGTTGTTGCACTTTTTTCATGAAAAACAATAAGATTATTCTTTCTTTGCAAAGCTAATACAATTACTGTAATAAAACTTCCTTTTTTTTTTAAAAATGCTGTGAAGTTTACAATATATCAAAGTAATTATATTTATGTCATTTTGAATAAAGCAGTTGTTTTTCAAAACTCTTTATAAGCTACTTGTCTTTGGTATCTAAATAAATGTTTGTAGAATAAAGCCTTAAATGTGTGTTTAATTTATCCTTACAAAGAATTATGCTCAAAAATAAGAAATGTCAACGCTTTCAATAATTTGTCTTCTCCTGTAACAAATGTGTATATTATAGTTTGCACTGGCTATATGACATTATGAAGATGTTTCGCATTAAAATCATCTTATTGTGCTTTTCAGATTACACTTTAAACTAATTTTATATTTGTTAACAGAACAGTAATTAATATACAAACCTTAGTTAATCATTAAATTACTGCAAATACAATTCTTGATAAAAAAGTATATAACGTTTTTTTTCTCCAAAATGAGATATCCTCCATTTAGAGAAAAGACACACTCTTTGTCTGCTGATATGAACAAATAATTATGTTGATATTAAAGCGGACATTTACGTTAAGACATTTATAAAATTGTTTATTTTTCCTGAACCAAATTTTTGATGTTTTCATAATATTTCCTGACATTTTTCAAGTAGCAAAGTGTTTCCAAAAAATGCATTTTAGAATCAAACTCTCAAATAATGGTCGATATAATTATTCATAGTCTAAATTTCTTTAATGAATATAAAGTAGATTTTCCCACCTTAAACAATATCAAATCAACTGACGGAGAAACAAAAGAAAAAAACTTATATGATTTATACAAACAGACAATAAAAAAGTTTTTTCTTCTAAACAGCAAGGCCTCAGTTTCTTAAACATCATATTAATAAAAAAAAAAAGAAAAAAAGAGGGATGTGGAAGGGGGCCGGCAATACACGATCATACCAAATATGGTCAACAAAACCAGTACAGTGCTGATGACATTCATTACGGGGTGCAACCAAGCGGACAGGAAATTTGAGAGACATGGGAGGTCGCCTAATAAGGTGGTGGGGGGGAGCGAAAGGACACAAAATCTGATTGGTTTGCAATTTGAATTTCTGCCTCCACTGACATCCAATCATGAAGGTTTTTCCTTGGACTAGCCTGTAATTTTAATTCTAGCCTGTCCCCATGTGTGCACATGTGTGCATCTTTGTGTGTGTTTGAGTTGCTCAGCTGGTGGGAGACCGGGAGGGAAGGAATGTCTATGGTTGGCTGTAGCGGAACCGCTGGAACCGAGTCTGGACAAGGAACACCTGACAACTGCTGCAGCGCGGACAGACGCCTGCAGAAACAATCAGTGCCATGGAGACGGCCTGTGTGAATCCCATTCATTTTCTGACGTCATAACACATGCATTGTTTACATTAGGTGCTGTAGTTGAGCTATTGGCTCATGCAGGGAGAGCGAGCATGAAAAAATATCACTGCAGTGTGAACAAAGGGTCCCTGAGGAGGAGAGGGGGGGGTGTAAAAGTGTGTGTGTACGTGTGTGTGAACTTGTGACACTGTGATTTAATATAGTTGAACTATGTACTTGGACTCTCTCTATTCCGCATTTCTGGATCAGGGAAGTGTCTATCTTGGATGGCTGGGGTTCAGACATCCAGACTGTTGCTGGCGGCTTATGGAAAATCACCATCTTTGCCAGGCAGCTTGCCAAGGGCTGCCTGGCTAAACCCCCCCCCCCCTTACCCTCTCCACCCCTATCACCGCCGGCCTGCAGGGTTGGGCTTAACAGCAATTACATTTGGTAACATCTTGTCAAGGGTGCAGCGTCATTAAAAGCGCAGAGGTTTTGGTTCCAGATTTGGCTGCTTGGCACAGATGCTTCACTCGCAGTCACCCCACATGGAGCCGAGCTCTGTGGGGGACTTAACTTGTATACCCCCCCATACTTCTGACAGTCCAATTGACAAATTCTTCATTTGACTAAGCAGGATAACCACATTTTACCGCTTTGTCTCTCACTGTTTCATGCCATGTTTCATAAGCATGTGCTACATTGTGTAAAACTTATTTAACATATTTGGAATTACTTTAAATTAAAATGGTACAGCAATCTGTGCATCATTTGAAACATAAGAAAGGTACCACTTTTGCTTTAATTCATCACAATAAATATACTATAGAGATGAATTAATATAATAAATGAGGAATAGCAGGCTGTTTGTCACAAAATTAGCATTTATGGAATAATGTCACCTTGATCATTAATTGAAAATTAGATTTTTATTATCAGGTACATGGCAAAAAAATTACTCTTAGTCTATAAATACAGGAGCATGTCCTGTCCTCTACATTTAACATGACAGTTAAAATATTTGTGGTTACAGTTGCCAGGTGATGACAGTTATTAGAAAAATGAACTGGGAAAAACCAACCGTTTTTTTAACTTGATACAGCAACCCATAAAAATGAACAGGAAAAAATATGTTTCTTTAACTTGGTTTACTGTAATTGTAAAGTTGGTTAAAGTGTTTTTGAAATAACTATGATAGTGACATTTGTTTGTTTTACTTTGCCTGTTTTTGATTATTGTACGATGTAATATCTGTTTATTTTGGATTAGCTGAAAAGTTGCTCAGAGGCTTCTCTCATAAAAAAAGAGGACTTTTTATTGTGAAAAAGTTGGCAAAGCAAACACTTTGTTTTCAGTAGTCTTTGGAAGTGCTGATGGGGTACAGAGTTCAAACATAGACAAAAAGCAGGCAGCGACCAGGCACTGTGGCTCCATGTGGAAAATTAAAGTGTCAGACAAGGAAAAATCTATGCATAGTCTATACACAAGTCAACACCCACGCACATTTTTTCTCTCCTCTCTCTGTGTTTTCTTTTTTTTTTCTCAATGAAAGTCTTTCACACAGAAGACACACACACATCTCCGGAGCGGCCGCGAGCCCCCCGACACGAAGATGGCTAAAGTTCATTTCATTAACTCCTGACAAGCCCGCGCCTGCTCTCTCTGGCACAGGAAGTAGAGTGATTAAAGACTCCTGACGCAATAGAATCTACAGTCCCATTTCAAGAAAAAAGAATAGCTACGCATTCAAATATCACACACACACACACACCACACACAAGCACACGCACACACGCACACACACACACACACACACACACAAAATGCACCCCTGAGTCCACGTTGACAAATTCTTTAACAAGCTGTGGTTAAAGGGAAGCTGGTTTTACTCTGACTCACCCCCCTCCTTTCAAACAGTTTACTGGAAATAAAGAGGGAGGAGGAGGGAGGGGGCACTTTCAGAGAAGTCACGTGACGGGGCCAGGCAAACCACAGCACAGAGAGCCTTTGAGTGCAGTAGGCCAGGGGGGAAGGCAGGCATACGCCCAGCGCAGATGGCCCTGATTTGAGTTACAGGAGATACAATCCTGGGAGTTGGCAATCAAGAATTCACAGCCTGTTAACCTCTTCCGTGCCGGATGAAAAAAAAAAAATGAAAAAACACAAGCCAGGAAATAACTTCATTATCAAGTTACAAGCAATCATGAAGCGATCCATGCGGGGTCCTCCGAGATGGTCTGTGTCGACACTGAGGATTCCTCTCCAGCATGCCGAGTGCTCTCGTACTGAGCTAAAGATTTAAGAGGGGAAAAAAAACTGATGTTCATGACATCAGCGTCTGGAGCCGTTAGAAAAGGCATGACTTCATTATTCTTGAATAGCTCTGTTGAATGAATGAGAAAAAAAACCCCAGAGTGCTCTACTGCTGTGCATCACGTGCACTTGTGGCAGGAAGTTGGCATGTGCAGGCTGGGAGAAATACCACTGGGTTTAAGTCAAACTGCTGGCACCTACAAACCTCTGTGACTTGAGCGGAGGGACGTAGTCAGCATCTTAATCCAGCACTGCTGCCACAGGGTGGAGTGTGTGTGGGTGTGTGTGTGTGTGTGTGTGTGTGTGTGTGTGTGTGTGTGTGTGTGTGTGTGTGAGAGAGAGTCTGAGGGTGTGTTTGGAGGGGGTCACATCCTTGAGGACAAAATTTAACCACTTCCTGTCTAATACACAAAGATCCAACGATACCAAAGTTTCTCCAATCCAATCCCTGTGGGGTCTGTTTCCACTTTGGCCTACTGCTATTGATTTTAAGCTTTCAATCAAAATCTCTGACACAAATCCACTGCAGATGAATGCATCCGTGTCCACCTTAAAAGGTGGAAAAAGGGTAAAAAGTTGGAAGTGAAAATCAGAGAAGTGTTGCGGGATCTCCTTGAGCAAAAGAGGGAACCCTGAGAACATCCGAGTAATTGTAAAAGCCCTAGCGAGAGAAAAACTGTTTCCGTATGTCGCAGGTCCTCGCTGGTGCTAGCAACCTGCCTCCAGATGCTGTCCAATAACACGAGCACAGAGAGAGAGAGAGAGGGAGAGAGAGACAGAGACAGAGAGATAGAAAGAGAGAGAGATAGAAAGAGAGCAATGCACAGTGGGAGACGAACAGAGTGCATGAGAAAGAATAAGAACACAGGGAGAGAGCAACAGAAAAAGAAACAATGTCAGAGAGAGAGCGCAAGACTGAGGCTGTGTACTGAGACAGCAGCGTCACTTCTAATCTGCCCTCGCAAGGATGCGAGACAAACAGTCGATGCTCCTCCTGGGTCACACTGCTAGTTTGTTTGGGAACAAACACGCAGGAGCTCTTCGATGTTGAGATGTTGGTTTAGACAAAATTTCCTCTTCCCTATGCCGCCTGTTTGTCTCGCACTTCCACCGTCTCTACTCTTTTCTTTCTGTTTCGGTGGGAAGCTCCACTTTATCAGTGAGTGATGTCAGAGCTCCACTCTCACACATGTGGACCGAACGCCTGGGCTGCTGTTGGTGCCAACCTGCCCAGCTGTCCACAGCATTAGTAACAATGGCACTTACAGCAGGTGCTGCATCCCCTCGCCTTTATTTAGCAGCAGTACAGATTCTTCGCGCCACATTTTCTTGTGGCTTCCTTGAATCTGTTTCAGTATTAGTGTCTCAAAAGGTCACTTCCATTTGTGTGCTGGTTAGTTAAACTATGCTGATAATGAAAAAAAGTTATTGATGCAATATTTATTTGTATTATTTACACACATACAGGGCTGAATGTATCATTTATGAGCACATACATTATCTTAAAATTTTATTTTGAAAAAAAATTTAAAGATAATTTTGTATACTTTGAAAAAAATAATCTTATTAAGACCGATGTCTACCCAGTTACATTTTAGGAGATGCAGGAAAGGCAGGGACAGCGTAAGGGGGGGTGTTTTGGGAGTGACCGAGGCAAAGGCAAAATAAATGCCGTGACACCAGTGATTGAGCTGTGGCCAGAAAGGCAACATGGTTTGGAGCGCCTTGGTAGCCGAGAAGTTACAGCGCATGCCATATAACATCCCAAGTTTGATTCTGGCCTTGGGACCTTAGTTGATCGTCATACCCCCCCCTTCATTTCTATGCTGCCTTATGTCAAATAAAGGTGGAAATGCCATACAAAATAAAGTTTTATCATAAACAAAATAGTTCAATTTAACAAGACATTTAGTCCTAAACAGGTTGTTGTGGGGGAGAAGAGAGAGAAAAAACTAAGTCACTAAGTCACATAACAGTGGTGAAAATAGCACATCAGAGTATTTTTTTAATACATTTTTGAATTGGGATAAGACAAAGTGAAATCAATTCTAATTAAATACTCAAGAACTATTCCATATTTTCTGGCGTCCCTAGGGGATCCCAACGTTTGTCTCCAGAACACTGTTTGGAGACCACTGATTTAGTGTGGTAATGAATTATAATTCCTTTTATATTCAATTACTCGCTTCAATATTTCAAACAAGTAACATTATATGGATTGAGTGATTTGCAAAATGACAACTTGCTTCTAGAAAACTTAAACAACACTGCACACAAGTAGTTCAAAAAGACTCCTCTGGATCACTCACTAATCCCTTGATATTTGGGATACCCTCAAAAAAAACAGGATTTATTTGTCAACAGTCTGTTTTTAAAGTCGGCTGCAGTTTATTTGTTAAGACAAGAGTAAGTGAGCGCTTGGTAAAGTTCAAAACCATTTATGGATGCAGTTGTTTTACTGCACTTGACCTGTCTGACTGTTTCACTCACACTGTTGGAGAAAGAAACGCATTCCTGAGGATGAAGCCTGTGTCAGGGGGACAGACAGATCTGATGAAAAGCCGTTACAAAACCACACGCATGTTTCCCCTCATTCCTCCTCCTCCATTCATAATCACAAGAGGGTGGAAAAATAAATATTTACAATGAGCTGTTAGGCATTGTTGAAACATTTGCAGGGATGTTTGATATGAGAACTTTTTGTTTTTTTTCCACAGGGAATTTCAAAACGAAGGGCCGGAAATGGCGGGAACATTTCACTGGAGTGCATCATTGCTGTTCTCTTAGTCATAACGTTGTGAAAACACTTGAATCCCGCTGTACCGTTGAGACACTGAGGTGGGGCTTGGTCAGTGGGCAACACACACACACACACAGACACACACAGACAGACACACACACACACACACACAAACACACACACACACACACACACACTCACTCACACTTTTATAGTACCTGTGGAACAGTAAAAATTTGAGGTACTTGTAATTTATTCAAGTATTTCCATTTGATGCTACTTTCTACTTTTACTTCTAAACTTTACTCTACTACATTTATTTGATAACTTTAGTTACTTTTCAGATTCAGATGTATTAATACAAAATATAAATAAACTAATACATTATGATATATTATTATAGGTTAAGCTACCAAGCTGCATATAAAGTAATTGAAGTGAGTTCCACCTTTACCAGCCGCAACATTACATAAAGTGATGCATCAATAGTTATAATCCAGTTATAAAATATATATATATATCTATATATATGATTCTAAAAGGGCCATTCTGCATAATGAGTATAAGAAAAGAGAGGGTGATGAAGGGGGCAATGAGTCACCTGTGCAGACTGGGTCAGATCCAAAATCTCCTCAAACCTCTGGTAGTCCTCGTCGTCGGGGTCGGCACCAGACAGCCGCGCTGCTCGGGCCATGAAGTAGGGAGGAAGCTCTCCTATAGCTGTACCTGCACCCTGCTCACACAGAAACACACACACATACGGAGGTTGTTAATTATTGCTGCTCTGCTGTTCATAGTTCACTGTTTACAGTACTAATGCATTGCTTCTGCATTTTGTTTCAGCAACGCAGGCTCAACATGCCAATAAATATGAATTCAACATAGCTTTAAGAAAGAGAGAGCGAGAGAGAGCGAGAGAGAGAGAAATGTTAGATGTTACGTACATTACAAGTTGTTTATATGTATCAATTGTATGTATTTAGATGCTGTGGCTGATTGTATTGCTTTAAATTGTATTGTTTTATTATGCATTGAATAGTGTAGTTGTAAAAATGCTGTATTTGTCTTAATGATATGCTAATTATTATTCCAACCAAGTTACCATGGTTCCTGCGGGGTTAATGGAGCAAAAATATCAATATCCACTATCCAAAGGAGCTTGCACTGCTTGACGTCTGGGATTGTGCGATCAGAGCACTTAATGGGAATAAAACGGAAAGGATTTACGAGAACGAAAATCCCGCAGATTATTAAACGATCGTGGATACATAAAACATAGGCCCAAGGAAGGTGAAAAACCAGATGCCACCTCTAAACAGCATAGCAACAAGCTGCACCACTCTGCTCTGTTCAAATATGCTTTGGACATGTGGAATGCAGTGTTTCTGGAAAATTTAAGAAGTGCTAACAAGCCCAGGGGGGTCTAAAGGGAACCAAGATATCAATATCTGACAGCCAAAAGGAGCTTGTAGCTATAAAGTGGTGGAGTCTGTGTGATTGAGGGGGGCTTAACAGGGAGAAAGCGGAAGTGATTTGAGGGAAATAAATCCTCAGCACTTGGTCGGTTCACTAAGTTCATACCGCCAAAACATGAGGACGGGGGGAGTGAGGGGTGAGGGCTACAGACTTAATTAACACAATGAAAACAGCCGCCAAGAAATGCAGTGTTTTTGGAGTTGCTCACAGCTCATTACTTTAATGTTTCCAGGCACAGGGGGAGAGTAGGGGTGCAAGGGGGTTGAGAGAAGATGCTAAGGATACAGTTAGCGTAAGTTACAATTACAGATGGCATATGGATGATTTCAAGCCCCAACACGTGCCCAACATCCTATGATGCACAGCAATGAAAAAGAAATGAAAATCTTGAACTGAAATTCAGTCGTTTAGGTGGAACACACACAAAATCCCAGCTTCAATCTCTCTCCCAGAAGAACATAACTAACTAATCACAGCCACATTACTTGTATGTAGCTGGATGGCTGAGCCAGAAGATGATTAGTGGGTAGTTAGCAACCATGGCAGCGACAACAAGCCCAAACAATCATTCTCAGGAGGCGGTACTATCCCAAAACCTGGCAGACTGCATCTTTAATCTGGACACCCTGTTCTCTTGTTAACACTGCAGTCTTTGATGAAATCTGCCAGTTTTTTCTCATAATAGAGACGTGCCCTAATCTCCCTGGCAGCTGCACTATTCAATAGCCCTGCCTCTGTTTGTGAGCGTGCATGTGCCTGTGTGTGTGTTTGTGTAGGGGGCACTGAAACGTCCACCTGCACAGTGCTGGTGTTTCAAGTGGAGCACTTAAGGGAGGTGCAGTAGTGGACAGAGAGGCTTCAAGAGGGGACAGACAAAGAGACAAAGAGAAAGGTGGAAAGAGAAAGGAGAGAGGAGGAGAAGAAGGTAGTGGTGGTGGGGAGGGGAGGGGAATGTCTCATGTCTCATGTCTCATCACCAGTGTATCCAGAAGATAGGAAACTGGCAGGAGGAGGAGGAGGAATGCTGGCGTGGGTGCTTTGAAACTGTGGGTGCAACAGGTGTCTCCAACTGTAAAGCTGACAAGCCGAGGCCATGCCTGGCTGGGGTGGTGACTGGGTGATGATGAATCCAAGGGGATTGGGTGGCCCCCACACCCACAAACACAGACTCCTATATCACACCTCAGATCATGGTGCTGCTGCTGGTGTGGCTGCAGCCTGGCTCAGTGGAAATTAAACTCAAGCCAGAAAAATGTACATGTGCACCAGGAAATCAAACTGCTGGTTTATGGCAAAGATCATAATCACGATTGTTTGGTCAATAGTGCGATCACGATTTATTTAACATGATTACTTATTGACTTTGGAAACATCATGCATTTATTGAACTATAAAAAATTACTTTTTAAAGTGTGGATTTCCTTGAACTTTAAATATAATTAAACAAAAACATAAATAAATAAAAGTAAAAACAAATGACATAAATAAAATAAAGAATATATATATAGACTATATATATATATATATTTATTTAGATAAAAAATAAATAAGATCAAATATGTTGAGGTGTACTGCCCCAACCTACTGAAAACTCCTAAACATTTATTCAACATTTTGGTCAAATTTATTCAACATATTCCAGTGAGCAATTTAGCAGAAACGGGCGAAAGCGCACAGGATGCAGCACAATAATTGTTTTATCTTGTTTCCAAAATCGTAAAGGAATATAAAATTTGATTACTTGCCAAGCCTAATCAAACATACGTACAGGTTTGGTGTGCCTGCACACACAAGTCCTTAATGTAGATGCATTAAGACGGGGAGAGTCTCATCTAACGGCATGATGTCATTATAAGGGGTGAAAGGTGAGGAATACAGTATCACTTATTACAGTATCATTCTTTGATATTAGTTTAATATTTAGTTTAGCATGTAAATAAAATGATTAATGTTAGGGTTAGAGGGTAGTGAATGAGTATCATCAATGAAATGCCTTTACTAAGTAGTGTAGTGCAACTGTGTATTTGTGTAATAGAAAGATCTTTCAATGAATTTAAACCATATAAATCTTTATTACATGTTTATGTGTGTCATTTGAAAAGTGTGTATGTGTGTAAGTTAATGTATCACAAGCAATAAGGAAGCCTGGGGGCCAATTACAATAGAAAGGAGGTTGTGCCTGGTTCCTGTAAAGCTCCTGGTAGTGAAGAAGCAGCTGAGAATCTGTATTTCCCCCTCACCTCAGTCCCTTCCACATTATGCAGAACAGGGAAACAGATAACAAAGAATGATAAAAGTCAAATCATGTGTCAGTGACTAAGTTCTCTTTTCTCAGTGTTTGGCAGTTCTGCCTTTCTCATGAAAAAAGTAAACTGCCGGTAACAGTAGATTCTGAAGTTACAAAGCAGTCTATAATGTGACTTAGATCGGTGTGGCACATCTATTGTTGTGTTTTTATGTGTGTCTGTCTGTCTGTGTGTGTCTGTGTGTGTGTGACAGTAGCACAAGCCATTGTCAGCGGTTTCATGGTAACTCTGAGACGTGTGAATCCACAAGTGTGTTATAAGACACTGAGGTAGAAGGCTGCTCTTTAAACAGAAACACTAGCAGTAGTTTATAATGTTATTTTTATATATTTCTACTATTAAGAGGTAAGAATGTTTCTCTGGAAAAAATTTAGTAGATTGAAAATGTTTCATCTTTCTCAGAAGCCACAAGGCTGGTTAGAAGTGTGAAACCACCAACACTGCAAGGGGGAAATCTTACGGCAAGGAGCTGGGGGTTTCCAAGTAAATGAATTATCAATGAATTCGAACCCACGGTGTATATGCACATTTGGATAATTTCTAGAGCCATTACAGGTGGAGGTACAAAACAATTAACAAGTATTCAACAGTGATTTTAAAATGAGGGTGCAAGGACCAGAGAGTCTTTCAAAAAATGGTCAGAGGGAGATCTAAAAGATTTAAATCATTTTATATGATAATATAAAAATTTTATATTATCTTAATATTCTTTGTATTAAGATGTTAACAGAGAGATAATAAACAGGAATGACCACATTTTACCTTTTTCTATATTAAAATACCACAGCATACATTGCATATTTTATTGCATATCTTCAATGGACTGATTTGTGGACCTAATTTGAAGTCTTTGACATGTTTAGTTTGATGCTGCTCCTTCAATTTTGGTAGGTTTCATGTTTCTACCTCCTTCTATCTAATGACACCTTTCAAAACCCACTGGATAAATTAAAAAATGCATGGTGGCCAGTCTGAAAACAAGATTGTTTCTCTTAGTGCCTGAGAAACTGGCATTTAGGAGATATGAGGTTTTTCACCTGACAGAAACAATATTTCAAAGCACACACTACCAATACTGGTCAAAGCTGTGGCGAGTGTGCAAGGTCAATGCAAACTGTGACCAAAACTGAGCCATGAGACATGTTTTTAAAAGCTTAACTCTGTGCAGATCCTGCAATCGTCTGTTCTTTAGCTGTTCTGGCCTACAGTATGCACAGCTAGCATGTAACAGGCACTCACCCACATACAAGCTTCGAGGCGCACTTTGGAGATAATGGACCAGAGAGAGATGCTTCCCTGGATGGCAGCTGACTCCACCAACCCGTCCGCCCCCGTGGCCTCCACGCCCAGCTGCTCAGCAGCATCAGAGCCTGGTGCTGGTGAATTCTGCTGGGGACAGACTATTTGGTCTGGATAGGGCGGTTCGGGGAAATCCACCGAGCCACACTCATAGGCTGCCAAGGTCACCGATGCTATGTGTGGTCCCTGAGAAATAGAGAGAGAAAGACAAAGAGGAAGATGACGAGAAAAAGAGAAAGGAGAAAAAAATTGAGTGGGAGGTGTAAGTCCACCTGTTGGAAGTAGTTTTGAGTCAGAGAAAGACCCCTTTGTTATTGACAGACGTGAGTCAAATACTGATTGATAACATGAAGACAGTTTTATGTGATCCAGTATCTAGGCTGTGTCTCCTGTACAGCAGTGTAACTCTTCCTCTGCTTTTCACTACAAACTAGCATGGTTTGTATATGTTTTTACTTTCTGTAGGAGTTAAAAAGGCCATTAGGAAATGGAAGAAAACAAATAACTACGAATAAGCTGGAGAGTTATGCTACTTAAAAGCCTACAGGAGAAATGTCAACGGATAGAGTTGAGGGCCCCGGGTGGAAACAATCAAAGATGGAAACCAAAGCTGCAGTGTAGAAACTATTTTGTGTACACACACTCACCACACACAACCACACACACACACACTTATATACACGCATTCACTCAAACAAATGAACCTCAAAGACATGTCAAGGACAAAGAATGGCAAGCTAAACAGCACAGGGGATGATTTCCCCACCTTTCCCAGGTGACACGCAAGCACAAACACAACCGAGTGGAGCCACCCACCCACAGGAGGGTAATAATAATGACGAAAGGAGCAGCAGAAAAAGAAGTAGGTTGTAAATACAGACTCTCTTCAAACAGAATGTATTAATGTTTGACTATTCCTGTTGTAAGAATGAGACATTAGCATACTTAAGGACCCGCTGTCTTTGATAGGGCCTGGTGTGGTTTACATTTCTGGCTTGTGTTTATTTACTCACTTCAATTAGGCTTTCATAGAGAAAAAAGAGGAATCAAAGGAAGGAAGAGGGTGCAGGTTGGATTTCTGGTGTGTGTTGAAAGTTTAGAGCTGCCAGCTTTGTGTTCTTGTTCAAACCCTGAAACAAGTCATCCCAATATAGACAATGCCGCTGAGTTAAGACTACTAAGGACACACACACACACACACACACACACACACACACACACACACATAAAGTTGGGTCATTTGAAGTCTTCTATTTTTCCTATTTAGGTATAATGCATTCACTTTAACAAGATTATTACCTCAGAATTAAAAGAAAAGTTTTCATGGAAAAAAAAGGTGCCTGTGCAAAGTCGACAAACTAATACCAATACCATCAAAATTACTTTAAGACATAAGTATCTCCCAATATCTCAAACCCAAAACAAAAGAAAACTGGATTAAACTAAACAGGCAGGACATCTTTGCTTCCATGAAATCGAGCTCCAAAGTAAATCAGATATTCTCTTGGGATTTTAAGGTGCAGAGCAGTATTCTTTCCCCCATGCAAACTTTTCTCACAATTATCAGATATTAAGCTTGTTAATTCAGAAAAACAGAGCAGAACTTTTTGTAATGAAAACCCATTCTGGGATAATAATTTCGTAAACTTTTGAAAAAAAGGGCAAGTATTATTTTCTCAAGTGAATGCATAAGACTTCTGTACAAAGGTGTTAGCACTGGTTTGCTAAACAGAACAAGTACAAAGTGTGCAACAATTCCTGTGAAAACTATGCCATTTCTGCAGCCTAAATTCACCTATCAAGGTTTGGTGTCTAAGAGGAACAAGGAAACTGTTCAAATGTACATTTGGCCATTCTACACTTACTCATCATTAAGACAATAAGGTTGAAGTCTGAGTTATGCACAATGTGTGATGATTAATATTGAACAGGATCCAGGATGAGAAGGCCATGTACATTTGCATGTTACACTCAACGATAATGTAGATGGATATGAAATGACAGAGATTATTAAACAAGTCAGAAAACACTCGCGTGATCTCTGTAAATAAAGGCAGGTCCACAGAGGGGGCCGGTGTAAGCGGCCTGTGTACTCTGTCTATTCTGTGTTTACACTCATGCGTATGTTTGTGAAGAAAGGGTGCTCCCTGTGACGCAAGGGCAGTTTGGCATTACGCAATGTAGCACTAAAGCAACCTGGCAAACCTGGGGTGGGGCACGAACTTCCGGAACTGCATGGTACAAAGCAGGACAGGACGGGACAGGAAACAGCAAAGTCTTCTCAAGACAATGCACTCCCTTTAGATGATACAGATTAGTTTATATGCACACAGTAACACTAAGCAGGCACAGTCATATTTTAATAGCTAAAAATAAAATACTGCCAGGACTTAAAGAGAAAACATCTGATGTTCACACACTTTTTTTCTTACAAAACGCAGAAGACAAATGGAAAAATCTTTAGTGACCCAGAGGGAGAAGTCACGAAACTCCCAGCACTGACCCAGTCAGATACTCCCCAGCCTCACATCCTCCCCACTGACTCTCCAGTGGGATCACACTGCCCTGACATCCACACACATACTTCATGCATGCACACAGACGTACTCCTCAAGCAGAATGTTTGTGTGGCAAAGAAACACTATATTGCTCTTGCTCACACCTTCCAGCTCTATCTCAGGTAATGTGTGTTTACCAAACACACACAGCCTGCCTGCCAACAGAGAGTGTTGCGTGACTCTGAGTACCTGCTCTCTCTCGCTCTCTCTCTGTCTAATGCTGTGTCACTGCTTCTCACCTTACACAAAAGCCCAGTCCTCTCATGTTGTCCAGGTGACTAACCATTAAGGTGCAGCCCAGCCCACAACATCCAGGTAGCAGCCCTGTCTCATTTTGTTTCTGACTTGTTGACACACACAGACAAACAGGCACACAAACACACATTTCATCTCCTAAAAAGGCATAGATGATGATTAATATCAAGGGGGAAAAATACAAACTACACAGTGGACAAGTTTTTTTTCTCTCTGAGAGAAACCATTGTTCCATCTTATACACTGTTTACTATAAACAAAGTTGTGGTTAGGGTTTATGTGTGTAGGCTGAAATAACTACTCCACCTCCAAACTGCATCTAATTTGAGATCTGCCGAATGTTGATGATGTTTTGCCGCCACTAAAATACACATCAGTACTGACAGAAGCACAAAGTTCCTCTCTCTGACCCGATGGGATCCACAATGGAGGCAACATTGCTGGCATTCCTGTGGCAACCTGCAGAAACCAACGCCTGGCCTCCAAAAAGAGTGGGATTCCCACTCCTGGGTAGGAGTACATCCACATGCAGACTCTGAAGAGACACACACAGTTTTGGTCTGGTAATAAAGTATGTATCTCTGTGTGTGTGTGTGTGTGTGTGTGTGTGTGTGGACAATATATCATCACTACTACAACTCACTGGTCCTCCTGTAATTACATTTTCATCAGGAGCGACACCCTTGTATTTGAATGTGGATCTCTGAGTTTGTCCTTCTACTTTGTTTCTTTTTCTTTTTTTTATCAGCTCAGATTCAAATGTTACTTTTGTTTGACAATGGAGGAAATCAAAACATGTTTTCAGTAATCTGATGACAGGAAAATGTTAACACCAAAATATAGGCCTTTTTGGGAACAAATACAAGGATGGAAAAAAATGAAAGCCATCAGGGCAGCAATAGCTCATTAAATGGCCTGTTGGAATTTCAGCTACAGGTAGGTATTGGTGGCTAGAGTTAAACTACAGGGGAGCCGTACCCCCCTGTAATGCTAATCCCATCCTAATGGGCCTTAAATTATAGGTACCCTGTGGTGTGTTTGACCACTTTTAGGACTATAGAGCACACGGAAGACGCACAAGCCCACAGGAGACGTGATACTCATTCTTGCTGCCGATTTTATGCTATTCTGCCAGTTGGTAAGGTGCAGCGCGGCAAGAAATGTAGCAATGTGTCAACAAAAGCTAGCAGACAAAAATAATACAGGAGTTTAAATGGAAATGCATTCAACATGTTTGTTGAATCACTTTGCTATTTGGTGTGTAACACTAACTAACGGCAACACTTTTTCAAACCTACACAGGGTCCTGAAGCCCCAGCCGTTCTTTATCAGCCCTGTTAAAAAATATTAAAGATGATATACATAGCATAAAAAAGTCCACAACACTTGGTAACACTTGCTAATTCGTAATCTATATGATCTATGTGGCCACTTTGACTTCTGAGGAGTTTGGCATGATGAGAATTAACTGATAACAAATGACTTTTGATGTGTAGTAAATTCTTCCTTAACCTTTATCCTGGACAAGTGACAGGGATTGGCTACGAGAATGGCAGTTGCTAAAGCACATGAACGGAAAGGGGCTTCCTCTCGGTGCCATAGCACAAATAAAGTATGCATCAGTCTGCCCACTGAAGGAAGAAGTGAAAGCTGGTTAGCCAATAGCTGCTTCTGAGACAAGCTCCTGACACAGACTGTCTACCATCTTATTTGGTCCTGGGGATCCAGTGCAATTGTTTAGTTAAGTTTAGTTTATTTGACATGGACATCACAGTAGCGTTGGAATTTTAACATAAATGTATGCACAAAGACCAGATGCAATGCAATGTGTTTAGTGTTTGTAGTGAAACGCTAACTTACAACATCCGTGCACAGGATGCTTTAAAAAAAGTTAAATAGAAAAAAGAAAAGAAAATACATACACAAAATACAAAGTGGAGGTGTGTCTACAGGGGTATTACATTTCAATGGCTTATGAAGCTTTCAAAGCTGAACATATTGTGTTTTTCCAAGATGTAACAATGGTGCTACCTCTATTGTTTTGTGTCCTTAATTTGTCTGGTTATACAGTGATATGATGGTTTTTACTGTTGATTGTGAGGCTTGTGTCCGGGTAGTGCTGCAGTATTATAGTTGTGACAATATCATGATATGCAGAGCTGGGCTGTGCTGAATGGCAGATACTTTCTGATGAGTCTGACGCAGTTCAGATTTGATTAAAATTTTTGCAGATATTATTATGCACTTGTCTATGGAATCTTAAGCGGTTTTCACACTGCCACGTGGCCCTCGCATCACCGACAGTATGATAATAACATCCAAACACAAGATTCACTCTTGGTGGTTTCTGTGACATGAGAAATACTTTCAAACATATAGAAACGTCGGCCAGCGAATGGGTAATTACTTCCGCATACTCAGAGGACTTCAGTTGAGTAGGCGGTCCTTCAATGTGTTCATATGTGGCCCAAATGTGTTCTGAGCGATCAGAATTCAATGCGTCCTCGGTGCACCGTAAGTATGATCGGATCACCCAGGATGTATGAGTCAACCTCACTGAAAAACAAATTAAAATGGTTTTGTGTTTTTACATTCAGTGTTAAGTCATAGGACTCAGACCATTGTCATAATAGCCATGAATTGTTAAACACGTGACATACAAAAAAAACTTTTTTTTTTGTGACATTGTTGGTCACAGTGACAGTGTTATGTGGTTAGCAGACACACACTCACAGCATAATGTAGAAGTGTAGGCGTGATGACTTGAACTGCAATGCGGCTTGTGCAAGGTAGGTTTTACATTTTAAACGATATCTACTGGTTCATTCTGTACACGGAAACAGATGCAGTGGAGTGAATGCACTCATAACATTTCATCATGCATCACACCAAATGGCAAAAAACAGTACATTTCCATTAGGAAGCCGTGGCACACAATTTAAAGTGTGAGCTGTCTGTAGCTTATTACATTTTAAAACACCCTGATATTCGTCCCTGCATACCCACCCAATTTAAATGTTGTGTATTGTTGGGCTACCCTTCCAACATTAAATTTTAATTGTTGTTGCTTATTTAAAGTTTGTTGTATATTTTCACCCTTATTTATGATTATTTTTGTTTTTCTACATTTAAATTCAATCCCTAATTTATAATTTTTTAATCATGAGACCCTAGCAGATGCAGCACATAATCGTCCCTGCCACCACTCATGGCACGGACTCCTCTTGTTAGTTTATGGTGGCAAATGTAGTTGCTTCGGAAGCCCCAAACCAGACATTAATGGGTGACCATAAACTGACCAGTTCTCAGTGACCACGACCACAGGATGGTCCAGTCATTAACAGGTCGCTGTGGTTGTCAAGGGCCATTTAAGCACATTAGACACGGTCCGGCTAGCATAACCTGTTAACCGCTTCTTACAGTGGGAGACTGCTGGAGGCAAAGCAGGACAAACATTAGAGGTTAGTTCGTTATGAAGAAGCCCTGGTCAGGATCTCTGAGGGAGGTAAGAGAACGCTGGACTGAAGCCAGTAATGGAGCAGAGACAGAGAGGGGGAGGGGGGGGGGGGGGTTAGAAGTGGGTGGTAAGCAACCACACACACACACACTGACTGTTGACTAGATGCTGGAGGTTTGAGGGGCTGGTCCCAGTGATTTATCCATGTGGTTTCACCATATGACTTCATGTTCAGAAACCTCACCCTGTCTAGCAGACAGTCACACTCTGACCCCCCACTGAGCATAGATTATATACTTGAAAAAATATCACTTTCATTTCAATCCAAACTATTTGAAACTGACTTCATATTTAATGTACAAGTTCAAATGTAACAGTAACAAATGTGATATCCTCACTTTATACATTCTAAAAAGGAAAATTAAATGTAATTATGTTTGTACCAAGTAGGAGATAACATTTGAGTCTTTCACAAATTATCAGTATTGATAAAACCTGTTTTCACGGGCAATTAATAATCATTTTTGCTGATAACTTTATCTGGACCAGGAAACTACCAGTTCAAATGTGTAGGTGGCAAACAACACATTTCTGAATGAACCAGAAATTATTTTATGCAGTACCTTGTGTCTAAAAACACGAAAACATGCAGTGAAATAAACCTGCTCTGTGCTTAATCTAGTTACAAAATATTGTAAAATAAGCATAAAACATAGATCTGTATAGAAATATTTTATATGTATTGTCATTTTCATATTAATCCTACACTTCAAAAAAAGTTTTATCTTTTAACAAATTATGATGGGAAATGTGTTTTTATTTCAAATCTAAAACATAATTTACATAAGATGATATAGTTAATAGATAGTTGCTATATACATTTTATGTATGCAGGGGGGCCTTATGATTTACGATAACAATTTATGATTGTTTGTTTTTCACAACAACAAAAAAAAGATGCGTGTCCTATGTGTGATGCAATAAAAAAAACATTTATTTCTTAACAAAATGGGAGGTAAAGTGATTGCAGTATGTTTAGTGCCATTTATATAATATGATAATATCGTCAATCGCAACTATTTTGGCCTGGATAATCGTTACACGAAAATTTTATATTGTTCCATGCTTGCATGAGGGTGTGTGATGGTGTGACTGGTAACTTTGAAGCACTGGGTGACTTGTATGGTAGAATTTCAAAACAGAACTATAGTTCAAATAACCTAAACACCTGCAGTCTGCCAGTAGCCATCTGGTTTGGTTTGGTTTGGTCTGGTCAGGTTTTGCTTGTTCTGGCACAGTTGTTGGTGCTGGTCCAGACTAGCTACATAGACACACTAAGTCCACTTTGGCCCAGGAAATGCTTCCTGTGAGCTGTGGTTGGTTGAAGTGTGACAGTTAAGATTGAGAAGCCAAGAGACACACATGCACGCACCCACGCACACACACACTCCGCACACCTCTTGTATTTATCTTCGAAGGAGTTTGTTGAAGATGAGTAAGTCACAAGACGTTTGGGCAGATCTCTCTAACCTAAGGAAAAAGATTAAATAACTTAAAAATCCTAAATGAAAGCATTTGTGCTAACTTACACTACACAACAGTTTATACAACTACAGAAGAAACTATTAGTAGATTGAGAGAAAATTGCTATTACTATTTTGATTGTCATTTTTCATGCAAAAGAAAATCATGGTTCCAGCTTCTGGCTGCTTTTCCTTTCAATTATTTAAAAATTGATAATAATGTTGAGGTTTGGACTGTTGGTTGGACAAAACAAACATTGTGAAGGTGTCACAAATTGTGAGGACATTTAATTGAAAAAACTAATTAACTTAAAAATCATAAAAGTAAGCATCTGTGCTATTTTTTTCCTCTTCTTTTTGTGCAAAAGGAAGTAAAAGTATTTCAAATTTGAACCCAAAGTTAGATTCCCCTCCCGAGCAGCTGCAGATCCATAACTTACAAGTGTAAAATTCCCAACCAACGTATCTTTATGGTAGGTAAGTAATACTGCCCGTTCAGTAGTAGGAGAATCAAATCCAAGCAATAAAGTTCTGACACACTATCTAGATGTAGTTAAAAATGAATGGCTTCAAATTGAATTTAAGAGGTGTTGAAGTTAAAGTCAGAGATCCGTTACTGCCAGCCGGTGGTGAGTCAAGAGTAGCTTTTCAGCTTTTCAAAGAACTACTGAACATGATCTTAATGTGTCACTCATGATCCGGTTAACATGCATGCAAGGTATCAATTCTCACTTTGGTGAACAGAAGAGAGATTATTCTATGTCGAGTCATGTTTGTCACAGAAAGCATGTACAGCAAAAGTCAAGAAAATTCTGAATCCATATATTGAGAATGTTTATATATACAGTAAGTACACATTCATTAGAGTAAATTCAACACTTTCAAAAGAGCCGACCTGAAGCATTATCAGCTCTGCGTTCAGAAACAACTCTGTAATCAAGACTTGTCGGGTGACCAAAAGGAAAAACCACAACACTTATGATAGTGGAAAATTTAGTCCAGGTCATACAGACCAGCAGGACTGTGTGAGTCACAACTCAAACAAAGCAACCAGGTTTCTGTCTACGTGAACGTGAAGGTGCCCCATTGTTTGCTTCTGGGGATGTAGCAAGGCTAAAAGCCACACAATGGTCAGGTGAGTGGGGGGAGTGTACCACACACACACACACACACGCACACAAACATTAATCCTTTGTCCGATACCACGCCATGCTGTGACCGAGTTTCCCTCACCCACATATTCTTGTCAGACTGTTAATGTGTGGGCGGACTGCACCTAACTGTATAACAGCCAGTGGTGGAATGTAACTAAGTACATTTACTGAAGTACTGTACTTACAAATTTGTTTAATTTAGTAAAAATCTGAGGTACTTGTACAATAGTCTTTACTTTTCATGCCACTTTCAACTTCTACTCCACCACATTTCAGAGGGAAAAATGTTACTTTTTACTTCACTCCATTTATTATTACAGCGTTAGTTCTTTCTCAACAAATCTACAAATTAAGATTTTACATACAAAACATGAGTTTAAAAAACATGATATTTTGTTATAAATTAAACTACCCAACAGTTTATACAACAACAGAAGAAACTATTAGTC
Source organism: Bovichtus variegatus (assembly GCA_943593645.1). Taxonomy (NCBI): domain Eukaryota; kingdom Metazoa; phylum Chordata; class Actinopteri; order Perciformes; family Bovichtidae; genus Bovichtus; species Bovichtus variegatus. The sequence goes on from CALSCE010000030.1 coordinate 5,693,021, forward strand.
GATTAAGAGAAAATTCCTATTATTATTTTTGATTGTCATTTTTCATGCAAAAATAAATCATGGTCATGGTGAAGACTGGCTGCTTTTCCCATCAATTATTTATAAATTGTTAATAATGTTGAGGTTAGGTCTGTTGTTTGGACAAAACAAACATTGTGAAAGTGTCACAAATTATAAAATATTATATTTTCAGAATTTTTACAAACCAAACAATCATTCGATTAATGGAGAAAATCATCAGCAGATTAATCCATAATACAAATAATCATACATTAATAGTTTAAAATTAGCTCCATCTCAACCAACTACAACAGTAAAATCCTGCTTTTACATTAATGCACGAGCAGCATTAATCTAATGAAATACACAGTCACAGGGGACATTTTACTGCATTTAGTACTTTTAATATTTTAACTATATATTCCTGATTGTACTTAAATACTTTTACTTAAGTAACATTTTCAATGCAGAACTTTTACTTGTAACAGAGTATTTTTACGGTGCGGTATTAGTTATTTTACTCAAGTAAAGGATATGAATGCTTCCTCCACCACTGATAAGGCGGGAGAACTAGAAGGATCATAGTTTAGTAGTATGAGTGTGAGTGTGATAGTAACAACAATGCAGGGACAGTGTGTAGAAGCTACACTCTAAGACCTGCTCTGCGCTAACAGCGATAGTTGGGGCTAATTAAAGCTGTGCTTCTGGTAATTGCCAACAGCCAAAACTTAATTTTAGGGGGTATGTTGGGGAAAATCTGTATATTCTACACAAACCTCCTCTGCAACCTATAATTTAGCAATCCTAAAAGAAACTGAATATAGAAAACTACAGAATGTGCCTTTATTTAGAGACAAGACAAGGCACTGTAAATCATGAGTCATAAAGACGCAACAAACATGTTTAGAGTTTTTGTTATCCCATAGTATTGCTGTTGTTTTTTGTTCCCAAGTGTCTGCTGAAATTCATGCTCCCAAAAAGACAAAACATGTACACCTCTCACTCAAAAAAACCCAGCTTAAAGCCAGGTCGGAAAGACTACCCTAGTTGCTATTATGTAAACAGCAACGTGCGCAGCTTCAATTATAATGGCTTTAATTCTTTGTTGCTGTTGATTTAACGTTGAGCACAACAATTTCATGCTGCCCATAATGACTTAATGGCAACAGCCATTACTGAAAGTAATTTAATGGTGGATGACTCAGATGAGCTCTTTTCTAAAATATTTACAGCATTCCCAAGCTTTCAAGAGTCACACTCATCGCTAACCCCTTCTCAGTTAAAAGAGGATTTATGGAGGGCAGTGACACTAGTTGTCACTAGAAAACTAATACTTAAAAACCTAAGTGGGGATGAAAGCCGGTCCCAATTATAATTGTGATCTTCACAATCATTATGGCAAAACATGTGCAGGTGCAGGACTCTCAGTGTGCATGTGTGTGTACTAATCCTCGCCTCCGCAGACCCTGATGAAATGAGATCTCTCCAGTGCTCCTGCTTGATTTTATTGTTTTCATGGTCTGTATTATAAGCACCCACCCACGACCTCCTCCCTCAGAGCAGCTGGATAAAATACACTTGATGGTATGCCAAGAAATGTGCTTTTTTTCTTCTACACGCTTGAGTTGCAGGGTTTTAACTTTCTCCAATAACCAGTCCTGTCCGTGTACAATGATCTCCCGCAGTCTCAGCGGGACGCAAACACAGAGAGGAGACACAGAACAGCAATTGCCCATGTCAGGGAACAGGAGAGCTGCCACTTCTGCTCTGGTTTCATTGACTGGGATGGTTTGCATGTTGCTGGCACTGCACCCCCCCCCTGTTGGCATCTCTGCAGTACTCTCATAGTGCGCACTGCTTCCCACCAACCACTAAGGATGTGTGATGTTAAGATGTAATGTGTGGTCATTTGTTTCTTTAAAAAAAACACCTATTAGCAGTAAAAAATTGTCCTAACAATTTCACAGAGGTTAAACAGAAACCGTGTGTGTAGCGGTGCCCAGTTCAATGAAGTCAACACTGTGTTGGCAGAGAAAAATGTGACCACACGTTTCCTTTTAAAGTTAGCTTTAATCGAGTAGTTAAGTCTGTTAAAGAAATCCGAAAAAGGACAGACACATGATGACAACTTGGAAGGTAGAGGAAGTCATATGACAACACAGAGTCACATGTTATGTCATGTGAAGAAGCACTACTGAGGACGTAGATGGTTTTTAGACCTGCTAGTATTCAAGCCTTTCCCACATCTTACAATGAGGTGGGAATTACCAATAAACTGCTGATCTAATGTTACTAGAAAAACTTAAGAACAGTGAAATATATTTAATATATAATATATATATTATATAATATAACATATTTGTTAGTAGTTTTATGGTTCACTATTCTCTTCAATAATCTGATATATTGCGGAGTCTTTCCCATTTTAATTTGTCAGGGAGACAATAAATGAATCCTCCGCTGTAGCTTTTATGCAAGTACAATATTAATACTTACTCAATATAATGATGCAACATGTAAAGTATTTCAATACTGGTCTGCAGTTATTTTTCTGGTTTATTGACATCTTAAAACCACTGGCACCCTCTACTGACTGTTAATAATAATAATAATAATAATAATAATAATAAACTTGGTCAGTTACAAACATCAAGTGCAGCTAATAATTATTTTTGTGAAAAAAATGAATTATTTTCATTATCTTCCAATTATTTTTCTCAATTAGTCGTTTGGTCTATAAAGTGAGAAGATATTGAAAAACAATTTTCCAGAGCCCATGGAGACGTCTTCAGATGTCTTGTTTTGTCCGACCAACAGTCCAAAACCACAAGAAAGTCAGTTTACTATCATAGAAGAGCAAGACAACCAGATATTATTCAGATTTGAGAGGCTGGAACCAGGGAATTGTCGCCATTTTTGCTTAAAAACCCCAGACTTAAACGATTAACGGATTATCAGAACTGTTGCCATTTAATTTTCTGCCAGTCAAGTAATTGTTTGATTGACTGATTGCTTGAGCTCTGCTCCTCACACTCCGGGAGTTTGCTGAAGTGAAAATGCAATGAAAGTGTTTCACCAAATTGTTAAGTGGATGAGAAGTTGTGCAATAAAAGTTCATTGTAGCACTCCTCCCTTTAGCTGGTGTATATCGCGATTGGTGCACTTGTATAGCGCTTACAAAGAAACTGTGGTGGTGTTCTTTCCGAATGTTGGCATGGGGGCAAATCAAAGTCAAAAGCTGGTACACCGAGGCCCACTTCAGTTCTCATTTCTAGCATGTAAGTTTTTTAGAAATGAAGAAAAACAGTGCCAGAAAGGTCAAGCTACATGTGTTAGACTTGTACGTTTGTGGGGACATCTTATCAAGTGTTCTGAAATCCTTTGACCCAGTTATAGTCACTGACCCAGTCCTAGTTCCTCAAAATAGGACAACACGTCTGCTGGTACTCTCCACTGTTCATTACACTACACCACAGATATTCTTTAAGAAAATAGAGAAAATTGCAGAAATATCTGTCAGAATCCAGAAATCTTTAAAATCACTTAAGAATCTCAACGGCTTCTTTAAGCATCTACAGAAAAGAAGATGTATAATTAGAATTCTGAGGTCAGTTTTGTGCTTCCTACTTGTGGTTTAAGCTCAGAGTTTAAGGGAGGAATCAGACACTAGATTTGAGAGGGTTCTTGATATAAACAAATATGGTTACTAATAATAAGGCCAACATTAGGCTACATTTTTATTTAAAAAATTAATATCAGCCAATTAAAGGCATTCAAAGTAATAAATAATCCTCACTGACCACAGACTTTTCAAAAATATAATAATTTTTATCCCAGTGTGGACAAGTTGGATTGTCGTCAACAGGTTAAAGTTCTGTCCGTCTTTAAAAGCCAGTAATGTTTCAATGGTTTTAGCACTTTCATAGTCTAAATGCGGTTTCAGAGGCATTTCCACCCTACAAGAAGTCCATTCGGTGGGAAACACAGAATGCTTAAAAGTGAAATTATTCATATTCAGAGGCCTAAAAGGTGAAATTTCCAAAAAACATTTTTAACTACATATCTTAACAAAAATAGAATTTATCAGTCGATTAAATCCAAAGATATCTGCACCAGTATCGGCCTTTAAAAAAACAATATCAGTCCAACTCTATAAAAAATGCACAACAGCAGCTCCAGCAAGGAGCACCAAGTTCTGTCATGAACCTAATGACACCACAACCTGCAGTAGCAGCCACACTCACTAGATGGTGACATCTTACATCAAATCCTTCTGAAAAAGAGAGCTGGGCCACTAAGGGAGAGTAGCAAGAAAACTCTCAAATTACATTTGGGAGCGCCAGAATTTGGCTTTTAAAAACAGCAGTGTGGAGAACACACACTTCAAAGTTTCCAGTTCAGCTCCACTGGGCAAGGGCATACAAGTGCGACAGTGGACTGACTCTCTGATAACAGATGGACTCAGAGTAGAGAACACAAGCAGATGTTTTGGGACCCGGATCTGATCAGCAATAGAGACCCAACACCTCCCCACACTATAAACTGAGCAAACCCACTTGCTGGGAGAGTTGGGGGGGACAGAAAGAAAGAGGAAGGGAGAAGGAAAGGAGGAATTAAAAGAAGGGGTGAAAGCAGAGGAGAGACATAAAAAGGAGAACGAGTAAGGGGAGGGAGTGTAAGAGAAAGTGAGAGTGAGTGACGCAGTGGGTAGCAGGAGAGCGAAGAGAAAGCAAAGAAAAAGAACTCAGAGAGGGGGGGAGTGTGTTTTTATCCTCATGTGCACTCAGTCAGAGGGGTCAGTGAGTGCGATTGTTCCTAGACTGCCTGTCAAAACAGTGTGGCTACCACAGCGTCTATTCATCCCCGCCCCACTCTGAAATGCATGCGCTCACAAACCCATACTAACTCTTGTATGCATGTGCAAATGCATAAGGAGCCTTCAAAAGCTTTTAATGATGCTCTTATTAAAACCTTAGCAACAACCCAACAACAGCATCAACAAAGACTTTTGAGACCTGCGTCATTGCACCAACACCATCATTGACTGTGTTTGAGTTTCAGCTAGGTCTTAAACATGCACAGGCAAGTGAATAACTACACTGTGAAAGTGGCAGCAACTTGTCATGGAGTCACAGAAATGTTTTTCTTACCAGGTAAAGAAGGAAAGTGTGCAGGCCGGTGCCAAGACCCACCGAGGAGAGGATGCCCAGGCCGACCCAGTAGGCGCACCACAGCGTCTTCTTCTCCATGTAGAGCACATACTGAGGCCAGAATGAGGGACGGTCAACCACATGGCAGAGACACATGCACAGAGTGTGAGGAAAACAAGAGGGGGGGGTAGGGGGGCATATAGAGAGGAGGGAAGGGAAAGAGACAAGAGTGAAAGAAGGTACGAGAGTGAAAGTGTGCTTAGCAGAGGGCACTTAAAAGGGTGGGTGAGAGCAAGTGAGTGGTAGAGAAAGAGAGGGAGAGGAAGAGAGTGAGAGAGACCTTTAGAGACAGAGGTTGTTGTTGAGTTTAGAGGACAGAGCCGTAGGGTAGGAGTGTTCAGCACACTGACAGAAGAACAGCACCATTATTCTTATTGGTGGCAGCCAGCTCTTACACAACTAGTAAAGTAAGGCAAGCCAAGATCTCTCGATCTCTCCCTATGTTCCTCATCCTCCTGTTGATTCACCACTATCACTCAATCTATCACTTTTTACACCTCATCCCTTGAGCCAAGACAGGTCGTTTTCAGGAGGAAGCATGGAGTGTGTAGATTACGGGAAGAAGAGAGGAGACTGAGGGGTGGAGGGGATTGGGGTTGTGGGAGGCTCTGACCGAAGACTTCATTTCCCAGGAAACCCAGCAAAACAAAAACACCACATACTGTCTCTTTTCTGGGAAGTGCAGTGCCAGTGTTGGGCGATTGTTACGTGTAGTTATTGAAAACTGATTGCACAACTTCCAAGTAACTGCAAATAACATTGAAAAAGAAAAAAGTTTTATGGCAGTGGGTTTCAAAATACTACAGCACATGTCAGGAAAAATACAAAATGCGGAGGAAAGAAAGGGGAAGGGTTCTAGTCAGATCTATAGCACAGTCTGCTTTGTTCACAGTCACAGCTCCAGTAATATGCCCTGTGGACATAAGAGATTAGCAGGTACAAGTGTGCTTTGTGGGAAGTTACTAATTAAACTAACCTGATGTAGGCGCACACACACAAGTACACAGTTGTTACAGATGCTGTTCATGCTGCGGTGCAAATCCCAATCTCTGTGACAATAACTACAAAGGACAGTTGCACTATAATCAGACTTAATCTGTCACTAAGCAGTCCTAAATAAATATTAAACAGACTGCATTAAAAAGCACATTTCAACATTATTAGGACAAAGCCCTGGTGCTACTTGAGTTCATTACTAAAGGACACTTCAACCTGTGGACAGGAGGAGCCGGGATCAAACCACCAACCCTTCAATGGATAGACACCGGCTCCACTTCCTGAGCTATAGCCGCCCCTAGTAGTGTACTGTATATGTATTACATTCAGTGTTATGGTGGTCAAAAAATAAAAAGGTAGGAAACCGTAACATGCACGCCTTAATTATAAGGCAAGCAAACCCGACAGAAAGAAAAATGTATTCAATTATAACCTCCCTTAAAAGACCCAGACTTTATGATTTGTGTGAGCTAAGGTGGAAAGCACTCGTAGTATGGTTATAATGTACTATGAAAAAATATTTAGATTATTCAGTCACCTTCTGGTGTGTTCCTTCAATACAGTAGGCAATGGAGAGGAGGATCAGCAGGATCAGCAGGCCAAACACAGTCTGTCTTTGATGCCAGAGCCTGGGTGAAGGAGAAGAAGAGAATGAAGCTGGAGAATGATGGATGCAAAGAGGGCAGAGGTGAATGATATACAAGACGGGAAGAAAGATGTTGAGTAGAGAGAACAAAGTTTGAGGGCAGATGAAAAAAAGATGAGGAATCATTAGAAGCATTAGTGAGGCAGTATGAGTGAAAGGAAAGGAATTATTTGATGGAGAGAGAGGATGTTATTTGCGTTTCAACTTTGGGGGAGAGAGACATCTGCTGGAAATAAATCAAATCAAGCCACTACAATTATAGGCTTCACATACAGGAGCAGCATGTTCTCAATAGGATAAATAGTCGTCTGCATTTAGAGGCAATGGGTCACATAGGGTGAGTGGCGCAATGTTCGCCCTACTGGCATCAGAAAACGTGTGGTTTTAGTGGTACTAAATTAAAAAATAATATAATTCTGGATTATTGCATGACATAAAAAGTCCTCGGTCGCTGCTGCTATTTATCATAATTATACAATTTAAGGTCAGACTGGATGTAAGGGTTTTAATTGAGCTTGGCTAGAGAGGCCGCTATGTGGAGATAGCCCCATACTCCAATGTCAAGTGCCAATGAAACATGTGTATAAATGACGTATAAAGACGTGTATTTAAAAAAGAAATGAATAAAAAAGCCACTTTACAACTGATAGTTGATAGTGTGGTAAAATGTACCTAAGACACTTGAGGCCTCATCAATCAGGGCGGGAAATAAATAGAAGAAAGATAACTTAGTCAACTACGTAGTTACCTGTTGTACAACAACTCATAACAATATAATTGTCCTGAAGCTAGCAGTGACAGAAAGTTACTAACGCTATAACATTTACATTTAAAGTAACGTTACTTAAGTGACACAAGGTTACAACTTTGAGGTACTCGTGGTTTCCATTTTCTGTTACCTAAATGATGTACTTTTACAAAAAAAATTATTGAAAAGAGGACTTCTAACTACTTGCTAAGCCACAGTTATCCAGCTAACGCTAGCTGTGTGAAACGGATGTTTGCGGTCATGTAAGCTAACAGTAACATTGGCTGTCGTGTATTTTGGCTAACTGTCCTCCTCAGGTGCGGGTGGAGCCGTTAGAAAACGTTAGCTAGCTACCTGCGGTGACAAGTTGCCCATCGGCCACCCTGAAAGTCCAACACAACTGTTCTCGCACATTAAATAACTTACCTATGTGCTGAAAGCGGCTGAACTGCGTAAAGTGAAATAGACATAAACGGAGTGAAACGAGTAATCCGCGAGGACCCCTGTCTCAGTCTCTCCAGGCCAGGTGAGGTGCTGCTAGTTAAGAGAAGGGGACACTTCTCCCTGTCTCGCATACAATTATGCGCGTGCGGTGGTGGAAGGAATCAGTTAACCCTGTGCTGCTGCAGTTACTTTACTCCATATACTGTAATATATACATATGATAGCCGGAGAGAAGAAAGCAGAGCTGGTTCCAATGCCTGATGTTGTCATGTGATGTGTGGCTTCACTGAGAACCAAATGCACAAAGATGATACACAAAGATGGTTCAGGTGGCTGAACGTGTCCACAAAAAACTCTTCACTGTTGGAGGAGACATCCTTTCAGTAGACTATTTTGACTGGCTTATGTCTTTTAAACGGGTTTGTAATGGGAAGCACCAACTGTATTAGACTTATATTGTGTATATGGTTTTTAAATTCATAATTAGCAGTAATTAGACCACAATTTTTTTTTACAAAATAAGAGTCTCTCACCTACTCTGAATGCTCCCTTTGAGCTTATTTACAGAGCCTGAGGACTCCCTGTGCATATGCTACAAATTACAAACCACTTCTATCAACATTTAGCATAAACCTCTCTGTGTGCTCCTAATGTGTTCGCATGTATCCCCTGCAGCAGTTTCAACTCCATATGTTTTGAGTGTTGGTGAAAAGCAGCTTCTCTCAGTCAGAACACTGCTTGTGGTGCTTGTGGCTCACCACATCCTCTTGTCGTTTAGAAAATACACACGTTGTCCTCACACACTTAACCGCAAAGGCCTCCCTGAGCGTACACTCTGACCTTCTTCTAGGCCCTCTGTGTCAACAAAGATTCTTAGGTGTGTAAAAAAAACATGTTGTGCAGCACGGGGAATTTTTCATCACAGCAAGCTCTGATGTAGTCTGGTCTGATGCTGTTGATTTTGTGGGTGAGATGGCATCAGTTAGTGAGATGTAAATACCTTGCCAGCTCTACCAGCAGTAAGGATAAGGAGTTTAATTTTATTTATTTTTTTGCTGCACTATAGGTTCCATTAGGAATCTGACTGAAGACTAAACTATGAGGGAAAAAGCCTTCTGGGTTGATAGCACTGAGTGAATCAAGGTCACATCCTGTCTGTTTATGTATGTGTGCTCTTGGGTGTGTGTACGAGGAAGAGAGTGGAGTGTTGATAGCTATCATTTTCACAACCATCATATCCTATTTTTTGCCTGATATTGACAAGCAGCACCTCTATAAATAAAGCTAACATCACAAAAACACTATTTATCTGCTGTTGTCCCTATAGTGACATCAACACATGAATAATACATACTAAAATTATTATTCAAATGATGCTTTCTCAGTCAAACCGGCACTTAAGTTTATAGGGTAATATAACCAAAAACACTGAAATTATGGCTTAAGATGCATTTTTGCCTTTTATCAGCTTTTTTTCCACATGCATTTAATATTTATTGAATTTCTCCAAACAACATGACCATCATATCCAGTGTTTTTTTTGTCAAATTTGCACTTTGGCACTAAAAGTCCAATAATTACCTTAATATCCTTTTTTCAGTTTCTCTCTAAATTGTTTTTGTATATACATCAATTTTGACTTGTTTTATTGACCGAATGCATTCATTCATGATAAAGAAAATAGAGGAAACACCTCAAGTAAGTGCTTTGGGGCGAGGTTGCATCCAGTGGTGGACAGTAACTAAGTACATTCAAGTACAGCACTACTCAAGTACAATTTGAGGTTCTTGAGTATTTCCATTTCCTGCTACTTTATACTTCTATACCACTACAATTCAGAGGAAAATATTTCACATTTATTTGATAACTTTAGTTACATTGAAGATTCAGGTTAGATTGATAACACAAACAATATAATCAACAAATAATTGATCCCTTGGTAAAATCCACAAGCTACCTAACAGTATATATAGTAAAATAATTCACCAGCTGCAACATTAAAGTGATGAACACATTAATGCATCAACAATTATATCCAATAATTTAAGATATGTTATTCTGAAATGGGCCGTTGTGCAGAATGAGTACTTTTACTTTTTGTGTTCCAAATACATTTTGATGCTAATACTTTTGTACTTTGAATGTATTTCTACGCTGTGGTATTACTCATTTTCTCAAGTAAAAGATCTGAGTAGTGTCCACCACTGGTTGCATCCATCCCACCCTTATCCTCACCTCCATAGCCACTCTTTAAGGGTGACGAGCAGTTCCAGAGTGAAGTAGTGTAGTGTGAGAAGAGGCTTCTTCCATAACACCAGAGTTTCACGCTCCTCCCTGTCCCTCTGTTTCCTCTCATCCACAGACAGCTCCGAGTCTAGCCGCACAGCGTGAGTATTGCAAGTACACACACAAATAAACATACGAGGAATTCACTTTTTAAAATTAAAATCATGCAAATACAACAAAAACGTTTACGTCTCTTCTGACGCATTTGAGTTCTGATGCACTAATAATACAAGTATCTTTAAGCATGGGTTTGATCTTTAACTCAGCTGTATATTAGATGTCTTTTGTTTTTACCTGTCAGCTCTCCATTTTCCTTGACACCAAGACGCCTCTGAGGTTGTTCCCCTTGTACCACACACTCTGCCATCTCATTCACTAGGAAGGAGTCCTGCGGAGAGAAAGAGACAGGCATTCAGCACAGAGTCACACACTCCATACCGTACATTGCTCCCTAAATCTGATACTACTGCGGGCCCAAAACAAATACAGACTCACACACAACAACACACAGCACCCCCAAACACTCTCCCCACACAAACATGCTCCCGCTCCCGCGTCCTGCAGATTACAGGTAACCCAATAAGATCTGTGCATGACCTGATATGTACTTTAATTAGCGTTGTTGTTTACACTGCACATGCAAATATTGTTTATTTTTCTGTGTGTAGACTCCATAATAAATCCACCTCCCCTGGTGATCAAATAACGTACACAGCTGAAGGAAGGGTAATGTGTATAAATAATGGCTGAAAGAGTATAGGACAAGATTTTGCTTTTGTTTTCTTCATTACATTTGCTCAAAGGAGATCTTACACACATGCACGCACAGAGTGTCTCACTACAGAGCCTCGGGTCTCTCACAAATCTGTCAGTGAGCAGTGAGATGGGGACTCTGACACGAAGCTATGCAGTTTACCATCTGGTGGAATTGTCTGTGTCTCTCTCTCTCTCTCTCTCTCTCTCTCTCTCTCTCTCTCTCTCTCT
>CALSCE010000030.1:5704344-5809586 GCA_943593645.1 Bovichtus variegatus
CTCTCTCTCTCTCTCTCTCTCTCTCTCTCTCTCTCTCTCTCTCTCTCCCTCCTGTGTATGGGCCTCTTGCTCCTGTTATCCTGAAGGACATACACACACATACACACACATCATGACCACTGAGGCTGTGGGTACTTTGAAGTCTGATTCGTGCGCCTGAAGTGTCATACAGGGGGAAATAAAAAATCTTCTCAGACGATTAGAGTACAAGGCATTTGGAGAGCTACTCTTTGCCTTCTCAGGTAAACCACAAGCAAAAGCTTTTCATCACAGACCTTAAACCTTGAACACACTTACACTAGAAGAACTGTGCGAATGCTTCATGCATAATGGTATGTACTATTATACACCCTGTCATTTCTCCTCTTGCACTGAAGAAAACAATACATTATCCGACAAGAGGGCTCAACAAAGTGTGTCAATGTGTAATATCCTGTAAGCAACACTTATTATGGAAATTGGTGCCAAACTGGTCACTTTGCGCAAAACATGCACCTCAGCTGCTCATGTACAAGAGTGTGCTTTATTCTACACACCAATTCATTTGATTATTCATTTAAACTTGAGGCATTATTCACAATCACTACCTGGTACAGTTCATAACAACACTGCTGCCTGTGTGAAACACAGTAGCGCAACGCTGCTCCACCACTTGATTGCGCAATATCTTCTACCAAAACAACCCAGACCTGTTGAGTAACTCTTGTGCGAGGGACAATGAGAAACTCAACACACAGCACATACACTTTAGGATGAGACATTTGATAAGCTGTAGTCCATTCTCACAATTCAAACAGAAATAACAACAGTGCACTGAAGAGAGATTATACATTCACAAAGTATAAAACAAAGCAATGTAAAGCAATGTAACAGCCCAATGTCTTATATCTATGCATCATGCAGAGAGGGTAAACTCACCGTCCAGCTGATGTATAATCCACTATAAACTCAAATGAAACCTGTAGTGGAGCCCCAGTGGCAATGTAGGGCAAAAGTATGCTACCCATGAACTGCATCATAACTTCAGTACAGGGTGTGGTGATGGTGGGGGCCAGTGAGGGATCGAGTACTGATACAGAGTTGCCGGGGGAGGGGAGAGCAGGCTGACAGAAGAGAGACACAGAAAGAAAGAGGGGGAGATTTCATCTTTTGCCTGGTACAACCTCCAGAGAGCCAGTCTAATTAAAGGTCTATAAATAAGTGGATCACTTTCCTGGAACGCACTTCTAACACTTCTCAGTCCTCGGTAGGCTTCACACACAGAGTGAATGAATGGCATTTGGGCAAAGAGTGCTCAGTTAATTCCCAAATTGAAAGAAAAAAAAAAAAACACCTCAGGACTTTACATTTTTTTAGGTCATAACTACAGATAGAAGATCTCAACTGTATGTCGCCATGTTTGAGTATCAGCGTCATCTTGTTTATCAGAGTGAACTTGTGAGGTTTCAGAACTCTTTCTGGTCATTGTTCTCCAGCAGGTCGCTCTGTTCCTGGTAGAAGTCGCATGAAAACAAGTGTTTGTTACTTGTTTCTGTCTCTTGGGACTTTATTAAGATGCATTGGAGAAGCCCTTCTGTGTCATTTACAACATAGGACTTAAATGACTACTCTCTACATTAAAGTGCTAAACATGGATGATATCTGTGTCAAGCACAGCCATCGGAGGCTGCGCACAAGTTTTAACATCTAAGTCAGGTCAGTTACCTCCTAATAGGTCTGGACCTGTAATATTGCTGCGAAGTCAAAGTGATCGTCAAACTAGAGACTGATGCAGGACACAGTAATGGGCACAGATGCAGGAAAAAGAGACACATTCTCCACTGCAGTTTAAAGGCAGAAACTACAGCGGAGCAGGGATGTGACATGTTTCTTACAAATTAACATAAAGCATTTTATCATTGTCATAAGTGAGTTTGTTTTTTTGTTTTTTTTTCAGAATGAATGAAGAAAGGCCAGTTTGTTGTATATGATGTAGAAAGTAAAAGAATGTGTGCTTCTTATAAACATACTGTGAGTTTGTCTGCAGGTCAAAACAAATTCTGACAGAAAATGATCTAAAACTCTGTAGTGACTCCAAAAATACAACAGCGTCTTATCATTTTTGACACAACTTCATGCTCAAAACAATGCATTTCACATATTGCTGTGTTGTAAAGAGCACTATTTGTTTTTTTCTCCAAATTTGAATCGAAAAGAACTGATATGGAGCAGATGAGATGATGACTAAATGTTGGAGCAGAATAACCTGCATCTCTTATCCGCAGCACACTTGACCTATATATGAAATAAAATACTTTTTCGGACATCATGCCTAGACGTCTCAGATTTTTGGGAGATGTTGCTGAACGCTACAAAAAAAAAATGTTATCTTCTATCTTCTTCTTTGAGGAGATTGTGAAAAAAATATCATCCTGTCACATTTCTACATTTCTACTGTGTTTTATTTTCAGGTGCCTGTAGTTTCCAGCTTTGCTCAATAGAGGGCAGTCTTGGCCTAAAGAAGTCTTGAACAGGACTTTAAAATGATAGGTGACAGTATGGCTGGCTCTTTAGCGACCTTACCAGCCAGCGACCTCCACCTAAACTGGTGTTGATATCTTGCCCTGATTTCATTGCTCATCTTTGTTTTGTGCATTAAAAGGAAAATGAGAAGCTGAAGGAGACAGTTGAGGATTTGACTGCTGTGGTATGACTTCTGACTACAACAAAAGGTAGTATAGTTAATAATAATAGAAAAATCTAATAAAAAATAAGACTTATTTGGTGACAGGCTTTTTCAAACAAACATATCTGATGACATTTTAGGGACTAGATGTCTTATGTTTTACTAATTAAAGAGACTAAAAATAACATTCCAATTAAAACATTTTAAAAGATGGGATGAGTCAATAAATGTAGCTTTATATATATATATATATATATATATATATGCAGTTTCCCTAATACGATAAAAAAAAAAGATTAACAAAAGGATATACACTTCTATAATTACAATTAAATTAAGTGATAATATTTTTACCTTCAATACTAATTGCATGTGTTGTTTTGCATAATATATCAATATTTCCAAAAGCTAATTCAATATGGGCATAATAAATAATAAATTTAAATTATACTTTCTTCTTCAGTCTTGCTGAAAGTACATTTGTTATCAACATCTGAATATACATATATTTTGTGTAATATTTCCAGATGTATTTTTCAAATTGTGTTAGTGATGCAGAATAGTTAGTTAATGTCTGTAAAATTAGATTTCTAAAAAGATTTCCCACGTGTTATTTTCTTCGTATTGTTGAGACATTTCCTAATATGTCTGTCGATGCATCTGTTGCTCATAATATCAATACCATTTATATGAAGAGTATATACAAATCTAGCAACATCATTGATTTTCTATTTTTGAAAAGTCGTGGTGCTGTGACGTCATCACCAAGAGACCACAGGAAAAGTAGATAAAGGTTCATTCATACTGCTGCTAGCACGTCGAACAAAACAGCAGGTATGAACAGTATATAAACAGTATAATCAATGTGTTGGCACTATGGGGGCATGGCAAGTATGAACATGAGTCTATTTGTTCGCAGAATTATATATATTGTACTGAATCGGTGTTTTTGCAGAATAAGCGGTCATGCTTCTAGCTATGAAGCTAACGTTAGCAAGGCCAGCCATATAAAGTTAGTTAGCTAGCGTTAGCTTGTTAGCCCAGGAAGTTGCTGTTAGTTTATAAGAAGCGTACAGTTTGGTCAAATCTTATATCAGTCATGTATTTACAAACTGAACTATATCTCTAGCCAGTTTTTATTTTTAGTGAGTTTAAAAAAAATAAAACTATTCTCTAGCTACTGTTCTATATGCGTAATGAACTTGATGCTATTTGTGTCTAACGTTGAACGGTTAATATGTTAACGTTTGACATTATTCGAACATGCAATTAGGAAAATTACTTTAAAAAAGTTAACTCAATTGGTAGCTGTTCAGCCGTTAAATTCAATCTCAATTTCAAAGCCAACACGGAGTCTTTAGTGCTCCATTTCCTGATCATTTGTGAAGAAATGTGACATGATCAGTGACTGAATGGACTTTGTGCTGAGATTGTTTTGTCAACTGCTGCTTCCAATATCAAGAATAAACTGTATTAAAGAAATATATATATTTGAGGTATGTAGCAGGTGTAGATGTGACATAGATTTGCCTTATTTTGTTCCGTCATTTTTGCAGGTTCAACAATATGGACATGCTATATGGTCCATTGGGCCTGGGTGTAGTAGCAGGACTGGGCTGTGGGCTCCTCTTGGGTTGGCACCTTCGGGCTCGCTTGGGCCCAACATCCAGAAACCTGGTGGGAGCGATGGGGAACGGCTCTGGTGAAGCAAGCGTGATGGGAGAAGGAGGCGAGTTCAAGATGATACTAGTGGTCCGAAATGACCTTAAGATGGGTAAAGGGAAGGTGGCTGCCCAGTGCTCCCATGCTGCTGTATCTGCTTACAAACAGGTTCAGCGCCGGAACCCTGAGCTTCTCAAACAGTGGGAGTACTGCGGACAGCCCAAGGTGGTGGTGAAGGCCCCCGATGAAGACACACTGATTGATCTGCTGGGTCATGCCAAAGAAGTGGGTCTTCCAGTCAGCCTGATTCAGGACGCAGGAAGGACACAAATCGCGCCCGGATCACGCACTGTGCTGGGTGTCGGCCCAGGCCCAGCTGATCTCATCGACAAAGTCACAGGAGACTTGAAGCTCTATTAGACTTCCAGCTCGCATCTGTCGGACTTGTATACAATGTCTTTGTTGTTTAAACTATTTGCAATGTAAACTAAGTTGAGCTACCACAAGTTTCTATTTTTATAAAACAATTGACTCAATTACATGTTAATTTTTTTTATGCCGTTTTGGGCATGTATGCCTAACACATTTGTTGACTCTTGAATAGCAGTAATAAAGGCTTATTGTTTATTACATTACTGCGATACTCCAAAAATAGTCCTTCACACTAGTCTGTAGGCCTGTGTCTGAAGACATGATGCTCAGAGGAAACACATAAAGGATAGTTGTTGATCTCATTTTCCCAGCCCATTAAAATAATCGTTTTCAGTGCCGACATTTTGACTGGTCATAGCAGGAAAAGCACATTACAAAAAACATTAATAGCTTGGTTCCATTAAGCCTCAGAGTAAGCTATTGCAGTGAAATGTTATGCATTATAGCAGTGCCTTTTAGAATTGGCAAGTATAAATGAAATGTTATTGCTTACACCTGTGCTTTTCCTGCTGTGAATGAGTATGGTCCCAAAATGATGTTCTATTAATAAGAAAAAATTTCTTTCCTCCATTTTTTGTAAATTATGTTACTTAGGTCACTGCCATGAACAATGTGATCTTATATTATTTTGTAGAGCTGGTTACATCGATGTTATATCAATATTGTAATTCGACTGGATGGCAATTGAATTTTGCTATAAAATAAAAGTATCTGAAACATTTTTCCCTGGTCTTAAATGCTGCATTAGTCCTGAAATTAGGGGTGTAACTAAACGTCGATCCAGATTGGAATCAATGCATCATGTACTATTTCAGTAATGCCTCCATCGAATCGATGATATTCACGTTCCTTTTGTGTGCATCAACTTTAATCATCTGAAAGTAACATTAAATTCAAATCTTCCAGCTGTTGAGATTAATTATATCATACATTTCTATATAAATACATATGTAACTCGCATCAGATCAGACTTTCCACTAGCCTGCTTAACTCCTAGCACCCTCAGTTTTGTACCACCAGAGGGTACTAGTACTACATCTATGCATTAAGTGAGCCTACACTGGTGCAGTTGAACTGATCTGAACATATTGAGATAGTATACATCACACAAGGTAGACAAAGTGAGAGGAACAAGTTAAAATCCAATCAGACACAACAGTATGGCATCCAGCTGAATCAAGAGCTCTTGGAGAGTCTCCACAAATACGAAACATAAGTGGTTTTAAAGGTACAGTCACATTAGCTCCAATCAGAGACCAGACACTCGCTTCAACTGAAGCCTGTATCAATTCAGAAATGAGTTTTTCCTGTTTCGGTGCCATTTGGGCAGCCCTTGCAGACTCCCAGGTCAGAGTTCACCTTTGACCTGGAAATTTGCAAAGTCAGCCAATAGAAACGCTGATACACAGCATGATGCTTGGAAATGCAGAAGGCATTATTCTAGGAGAGTGGGCCTCATTCACCAATTATTAAGAAATTTCTTCAATGTTTTCTTATTTTGGAATTTGTTCTTAGGCAAGAACAGAATCTGGGCACTCAAGTGCACGTTACGCACAATTGAGCGGTGACACATTTGTGCAGAATAATTGGTTATGTATTTTCTTCCAAGTCTACAGTGCAATACAGGATTTAAATGACATTATAATTACATTATTGTATATAAACTACTGACGCTACTAAACATGAAGCTTGCTTGAGGTTCACTTCCTGTAGAAGTACCTCCACTTCTGAAATTTGTGATATGTTGACTTAATTCTGTCAACTTGTGCACAAAGCCCTGCAGTCTCTTTTCAAGAGAACAAATACATTTTTCTTTTTTAAATGTAGGAAGATTGTTGAATGAGGCTTTTGTGCAATATTCCATTGGACTGAAAAACTACAGCACCTTTCATACACCTTGCAGCTGATTTTGTTCAGTACTTATCAGAACCATGACAACACTGCCATTTTATGGGGGCTGAATGTGTGTCATCTCATTGGATGGAAGCTAAATGTGACCCGTACCTTTACTGCGTCCTTCCCCTGCAAGACAGTATATGCAAGACACAATCAGACTGTTCTTGACAAACAAGAAGCCTTTATTTTTAAGTGGAAAACAAAACCGCTGTTTCATTCATTATGATCCTGATTATGCACAATCAAGTATCTTAAGTGCACAATTGAAATCTAAAGGTAATTTAGATAAGAATATAAGTTCAAAGGAGTTAATGATTGATTTCTTGTATACACGCAAGCCTTTGATAAAAACTTCAAATTACCACAAGTCCTGTGATATTGTTTCTGAATTGGATGAGCGGGTCAACTGAAAAGGTTAAAAGGCAACCCTCAACAGGACATGAGGAGAATAAAGTTTGAAAAATCTCTCCTGCACGCACACACACTCAATAGCAGTAACCTAAACTGATATCCAGCAGAAACACGCATGAAGAGGGGGCATGTTAGTCAAACACAAACAGGTCTGCAGTCCCTCCTGAGGTGGAATGGTCCCATGTTAGAGCTTGAAGCACATGGAAATGTCGTCTGAATGCTAATTGTCTGGAGAGTCCTGCATAGGCTTTGCTGGAAATAATCTAACTTTCCTGTAAATCATATGCAAAACACTCTCTTGGGTTTTCAGCCCCGACGTGCGTGTGTGTGGGGACGTGCCTGGTACGACGTAGTGTTTCAGGATTGTGGTCATGGAAGCGGCGGTCTCATGTTCAAATATAGAAGAACATAGTAGCGTTTTTTTGTGTCTGAATATACAATAATTAAATGCATTTTACAGTCGGACAGAAGAAGCTGCTCACACACATCAAAAGGAAGAGGTTCTACATTAATTTCTTTTCACTACAGAGTGCAAATCAGATGCTTCACAACAGACCATTTTTTTTTTTTTTTTTTAACTGAGAAGAGGACTAGCTCTTCTCACAAGCCCCCCCCATTGTACATAAACCATTTTCCATTCAAATAAAATAGACAAAAGCAAAATTAATCTAGTCAATACGGAATGTGAGAAATTAATCTTTGTGATTCAATCTTTTTCTTTGACAACAGAAATAAAACTGAGTCCTTCATGACAAAAAAAAAGGAAAGAAAGAAAAACAGAATAAAGGGTTGTCTGTATTATCCCCCGCTCCCTGTAGAGGGCAGAGAGAGACTAATGGTCTGGTGAAGGACTGAGGGAGATGGATGGATGGTTGCTCCAGCCTGCATGTGGAGAGAAGAGGGTGGGGTCTTTACATGCCGTAGCCAAAGCCAGGCTGAGCTGCTGGCTGACTGTATCCTGCAGGCGCCTGGTAGCCATAGCCGTAAGGTTGCTGAGGGACCACAGGTACGCTGGGGCCCGCCGTCAGCATCAACTGGGGTGTGCCTGCAAGAAATACACAAACACACGCGAAGAGTTTCAAACATGCAACTGGTCTGTTTCATTTCAGTTCTGCAGTTCTTATGTAGGAATTTAATGATTTGGTCACAGTGCGTCCTCATTGGTTTGTTTATCTTGTTTTTGGGGAGACACTACAGGTGAATATGATAAACATTTTAACTGGAAGGTTTGGTGTATGTAAGTGCTACAGAGTACGAGAAAAAACTCATTTTGAGAAAATGGCCTTTCAAGATATGTACTGTAAAATTCCATACATGTTTTAAGACACTACAGGTGTATGGGTTATATATTAAAAAAAAAAAAAAAAAAAAAAAAAAAAAAAAAAAAAAAAAAAAAAAAGGTATAGCACACCTAACCTTGCTAGTTGATAACTTACTTTAGGATAAATTCTATTTTGTATTACAAGTTTTCTGAAATGTGTTTACATATTTAAAATGAGGCATTATCTAATCTCCTAAATTGGTGAATTTAGGAGAAACCTACAGACACAAATAGACAAAGTTAGTTAAAAAAATAAAATAAAATAAAATAAAAACTCCTATATGTGTATTTTGGATGTTTTTTTCCCCACCAGTCTGAAAGAAGACATGTTGTGGAAGCAAAATAGCCCAAACTCACAAAATAGAACAGTGAATAAGAAAACAATGTTTTTTCCTGTCGTGTATCGCTGCAAGTTCTCATGTGGTGAACCATGTAGTTTCCTTTTTAGCTGTGGAACTAAAAACAGCTGATATCAACCACTGTGATGAACGCACAAAAAACTAATTGTAAAATACCCGTACCTCATTTATAACACTCCCTGATATTACATTTATGAAACAGAAATTTCACTCTAGGTTATTTCACACGAGTGATTTCTGTTTTCACTATTTTGAAGTAGGAATGTTTATGTCACTATGTTTGTGTACTTCCGTGCACCTATCAGGTTTTTTCTTTTTTGTTTGATTCTTGCAAATTTGGTCATGAATATTCAATGTTATAGAGCAGAAGACAAGTTTCCAGGAGCTTTAATAATTTCTAATATGGAGGGAAGACTGCCTTTGTTTTTGATCACAGTGAAATGGACTGATGTCATTCGAGGACTGTTACCATAGACGATGGGTTGCGTCTCTGTTGCCTGCTCCTCCTCTTTCCTTACCGACTCTGAGGTTTCTAGTTTATCTACCTGTGAAGCAAATAAATAATAGCATTTAGAGCAAAGCCACAACACCTAATGGGTAAACATACTAAACAAGTAAAAAAAACACAATAGATACATATATATTTGTTAACTGATCTGTGACAACTTTTCTGACAAAGGATGTTCATGTGGGCCGCCACGCTAAACAGATGTCACACAGTAGCAAGACAAAACAAAACCCAACTGTCAACAACAAGAACTGTAGGTGATTGAACCAGTGCTAGTAGAAGTAAGTAAATAATTATAGTAAATAATAATTAAAAAATTCATCATCAAATCATTTCCTTTCCTCTGTTCTAACTGTCTGTGTGGCCTGCCTGACAGTAACAATAAAAAGCAGCCAATAATTAAAATAAATACATTAAGAAAAAAAGAAAAAAAAAACGGGCAGCAAGTCAGATGCAGCGATGAGCACAATGTACATATCTGGTGTTCGGGGGGAAAGCAGCAGCACCTGGATGCAGGTTATTTCTACAGTTAAAAGTAGAGGCTTGCTCAGCAGTGCACTTCCACGTCTTGTATGTATGCATCATTCAGTTTCTCCATGCCTCTTTAGAAAAACGTAACTCTTTAAGTTAAGTTTGAAGCTTCCACTGTAAACAGAAACATGCTCCAAGTGTTACACCGATGGCAGTGAGTAAGAGGCTGCAGCACTGAGATGCAGTTTTGGAGGGAGGGGGGGGGGGGGGGAGGAAGGAGGGGTGAGTCTCGGGTCAGGTGCTCCCTACAGCTGAAGGCTTTCTACAGTAAAGCCAGGCACAACAGACGGCCTGCAGCTACGTATCAGCAAGAGACGTGTTCCCGCATGCTTTAATCCTATAACCAGCTAATTCACAAACACAAACGTACAGCTCCATACTGTGCAGTGTCAATATCTGTTATCTGTGAGGAAATTAGGGTTGGGCGATATATCCAATATACTCAATGTACTGCGGCTTGTTCTTCACGGGATGTAGTAAATGACTGTCGCAAACTTTAAGAGCAAATTGTTGCGTAATGTTTAAGCCACCAGCACGAGACTTACTTTGGCGTTTTGCTGCTCTCACATGTAAGAACTGATTTCAAAATAAAACTTCCAATCGTGACTGGAAATTTCACATTCATTCAATAAGTCTGTCTGTCTTTCAAAATAAAATAAATAAATAAAACGAAATGAGTAAATATTAAATAATAAAATGAATGATAATTTTAAAAAAATAAATAGACTGCCTGCAATCAGTATTTCAGAGGAAGTTTGAATTTCAATTGTGTGAATTATTAGACAAACTTGATAATAAGACTACCTTTCCAAAAGACCAATCTGACAGTACACCACCTCAGGTTGTCATTGAGAAACCTCCTGTGTCCACAGACCAATTTCACTTCGAAATGATAACAGACCACCTCAGTATCAGAGACAATATCAGGACATTCTGATGAATTTCAAAATGAACCCCAACCCTCTAAAATGTCCTATGTGTTCCCTATAAATTCAGATTAGTTTGCTAGAATGATCACGATTTAAAAAGGTTAATTCAAACAGTTATGTTATTTATGAGAAAATATTGGGATGTATCATATATCAGAGCATAACCTGAAAAAATGTATAACCCATATCGCCCAGCCCTAGAGGAAAATGCACTTTTAAGTGAAGTTGCAGAGAATGTATTATACTTGTTGAAGCTTCTCCACTGTGTCAAACAAAATTGTGGAATCAAAAAAAAGGTAAAGCAGATATTTAATATGATTAAAGATATTGTGTACAGTGCATTTTCTCCAACAAACTCCCCTGGGTATACAATGTTTTTTGGTTTATTTAAACTTTGGGTTTAATCTCTGTTGCAGTCTGCTGCTGGTTCATACTTCTTTAAACAGGGGATAGAGGCAAACCACAGTCCCTAAACAACTGGCACAACATGCATCTGATGTTGACATAATCTATGCGTTAGCTAGGTTACAAGCATTTCTCACTCAGAGATTGCAGCATGTGTTTTTCTCTCGTACTATTTATGTTCTTAAAAACTGATCACTCGTTCCCAACTTGGTCCTCATGACATGTATTACGATCCATCCTGAAGCCAGCATCCATCCTTGATTTGCATGCGTTTCCTGACTAGATTAACATGTTGAGGTTTACTCTGTCTGTTCCCTTACAGAGGCACTGTAGCTTAGATGGCCATCATGTTAATTATTACATACAATCACGCCTCTTTTTTTTTTTCTGATAACTGATATTGCATGCATGTTAATGCCAGATCTCAAGATGTGTCTCATGTCAATGTAGTGAATAAGAAATCTTCAATCCTCTGTTCGGGCAGCAGACGGCAACAGTTGAATTTCCTCAGACTTAAACATTCATTAGAGACTACATATCTAAAAAAGTTCCCAAACAACTTCAATGTTAGCTTGAAAGATGTCTCAGTGACTGTGTCAAAGTGAGAGTGTAGCTAAAACCATGCACACTCGAAGGCCGCAGTCTTCCAAGCTAAATACTTTGAGATAACAAACAGAGCATTTAGCTTTCACCTGTTCCTTAACTGCATCAACCTGGAAGAGAAGAGGTGCAGCATAGAAGAAGAACATTACTAATATTTCCCTGGAAAAGAATTTGAGTAAACAGACAATTATCAGAAATAATTCTGAGTATGTCTTTCATTTGATACTGTCCACTGTAACTTAAGTCAAATGGAAGCAATGGTATATTTATAGTTTAAACGCAAAAGAAAAATTTTAAAGAATTTAAAATTGGTCAACATGCCAGATGTTCTGACTATTTGCGAACATTTTGTCTGAAAAATAGATGGTTTATGAATCAGTCTCAAAAAACTAAAAAAAAGGACCAAAACAATTTAAGCGGACGATAATTAATCAATTCATTTTTGTATTTTGAATAATTGCTGTTGCACACAATCTAAAGCAGGCCTAATAACAGATAATGCAATAAAAATGATTATATAGCATCCTTATTCCTGACTGCATCGTCTAAAAACTTCAAACCTGGTTTATTTTTATTCGTCTTCCTTTATCATAAGATAACCTGCATTAATCCATATAAAACAAACTAAACTTCACATTTGCTCCGATGCTTGTATTGCTCCTCTGACAATGTTGCACAGCTATATGGCCTTCATTTATATCAAAACTTTTTTATTCTTGAGTTCACTTAACTGAAAAAGATCTGACCCACCTTGCTGAGGTACTCCCTCATGACCTGAATGAAGTATGGCATCGAAAAGTCCATGATGTTGTGCCTCCAGGCGGTCTCCAGCACCACGTCGGGTCGCAGCAGGTCATAGCAGGTGAACAGGCAGGCTGCGAAACACTCCTTCTTGTCCTCCTGTAGGAACCAGGACAGCAGCTCCTCTGCCAGCTCGATGTCCTTGGACTCTGACGCATATTGCATGGCATCCTGCAGGACACGCAGCACAGCCAGGTTCAGGAATGTTCTAAGCCAATCTAAGCAGTTTATCAGAAACATTCGCACAGAAAGTAAAAACCACCTTATAAAGCTTGTCCTTCTTGCAGAGCTCCACACTCTGCTTCCAGCGGTTGTTGCCCTTGAAGAGGTAAGCAGCGATTCTCCTGAACTCAATCAGCTCGTGCTTCTCCAAGCGCTGGGCCAGGGAGATGTTGTCAAAGTTGTCGTAGGCATCTATTGATGTCCTCAGTGCCTAACGCGAGTGTGACGGGAAAAGGGGAGAATATTAAACCAAAGAATGATATTTACGAAATAAAAAGAATGAACAAATTGCAGTCGCACTGTCAAATGCTCTCCCTCACCTGATAGTCCTCCTCTGTGATGAAGAGGTTATTAAGTGCTTCATTGACTGATTTGTTGTTGTGGTTCTGTACTGACCGCAGGTAGGGTTTCACCAGAGGCAGCTGTTTCACCTGTGGACACACATGTACACTCATCTCTCAAGCTTCCATTCACATTTGGCACAAATTTTTTTTTTTTTTTAAAAACACAGAGGAATTCATCCTTTCAATCCACCATTAGTCGACTAATCGGTTGTTGTGTTTAGTCGACTAAAATGTCTAAGTTGATTAGTAAATTTTTTCAATGCTTTTTTCATGCTAAAAACGTACAAACCTAAAATGTATTTTATTCATTTATATAGCACCTTTTGTGCAAAGTTGCAATACAAGGTGCTTAACGATCTCTGCTGCACAACATTGAAAGTGGTGCTGTTGCATGATTCTTTAAGAAACTCAGTTTTACAGATCCGTCGATTAAATCAACAAATTGATTAGTCGACAAAATCGTACGACTGTTAGTCGTACAAGAGATTCTTAAGTGGAGGACAGCCTTCCATCAACTACAGTTATGTGAAAACTACGAGTTGGGAGGATGGCAATAAACAGTAGGTGGTGCTAATTCTCCTGTCAGCTGCCATTAAACCGTTGAAGAAGAAGACACAACAAAATGTAGTTAAAAGAGCAGCAGTTAAATCTCGTGAAAACGTGATGGGAATATGGTGATAATGTTTCTTTCATGCATTCATTTGAGGAACGTCACAGTCTCCTTAATGGTCTACAGAGATCTGATGTCTTCATCACTCATTTTGTTTTATTAATACAACAACTTTTCCACCTCAGCCAATGAACTGGAAATAACTTGATCCTAACAAACAGAGGAAGTTTAATTCACACTTTTCATCATAATGACAGATTAAAGGTTACCTTGCTGAAGAAGTTGACAGCACGGGAGTGGTCCAGTCTGGGGGAAAGCACTATGAGCAAATCATTCAGTAACAAAGGCTTGAACTCCAGATAGAACTGTGTAGCTTTGTAGTACAGCTCCACGTTGGCCACCTACACAGGGTGCAGAGGGAAACAGTTAAAAACAAAAGTTAGCATCAGGGTTATTATTGTAAATCTAAACTAAAACAAACAAAAAGTAGGCAGTGAAAAATATTGTTGTAAACTTAAACTAAATAAAAAAACAATATCCTTCAGGAAAACTAAAACCATATTGCACGGTTAAAAAACAAATACAAATCAAAATTAACTTAAATTAATTTCAGTAATTTAAAAAAAATTTTTTTTCTTCGATAATCGATACATAAAAAAGGAGACAGCATGCATTTCTGTCAACCATTTAAACATTATGGCCATTCCTACACAGTTCACTAACGTGTAGTGTATTTCGTTTGTATATGTAGCTACATACTTCTTGGCCCTAACAAAACCCAAACTACTGTAAAACTAAATATATTATAAATAAATAAATTATCAATAAAACAAATTAGAATGCCTCATAAAAAAGTAAAAATATGGTATTTAAAAAACATAATCTTAGTTTTGACAACAAATCAAACTGTACCTTGGTGATTATGTCTTTGAACTGTCCCTCCTTCCAGGCATCTGTTGGGTGGTTCATCATGGTGATGATGGCGTTGTCGAACTCCTCGTACTTGTCGTAGAGGAAGACCAGCTCGGCCCACAGGTGAGCCTGCTCAGCTGCTCTCAGGACCTTCGGGATGTTAACTCTGGACCAGAAGAGCTCCAGATGCTCCCTCATCTTCTGGGGCTTGAACTTGGAGTAAAGGATGGCCAGCTCCGTGAACATCCCCATGTGAGCGCGCTCAAGGCCCAGGGCGGCCTCCAGCATGGTGATCAGCTCCTCAAAGTAACCGCGGTCCTGAGAGAGTAGAGGGAGGACAGAATGTGGTAAATGTGTTAAGGAGTGTATGTAGGCCAAGCTGAAATAACACACCAGAAGTTGAAAACACAAACATACAGACTAAAAAATGCCTTCATTTCCACTTACTTGGTAGTAGTTGATCAGCTCCTCCAGCTCGTCAGCGTGCACCACAATGTGGAGACCGCACATCTGGGCAAGTCGGAACTCCTTTCCGTCCACGCAGGCGAAGCACACCTCTTTCCAGGTGCGGGTGCTGTTGGCCTTACGGGCACCGTCCACAGCAGCCTGGTACTCCCCGAGGTGCACCAGAGTTGAAGCCAGACGACCAAAGTTGGAGACGTTGTTGTATAGCAGCTTAGCGGCATCATACATTTTCTCGTCATAGCAGCGGTCACCAACCTACATAACAGAAAAAATAATAATGAAGTTTATTTGTAAAGCACTTATCAAAACCAGCGTTACAAAGTGCTTTACAAAAACACAATAATAAATAAGGAGAAAGAGGAATAAACTTAAAAACAATGGATGATAACACTGTACTTTATTCTTAACGTCTAGAATAAAGTACAGTGTAACTCAATAGTTGAAGATATCAAATAAACCTAAAAATTTAAACGAGAAGTCATAAGAAAGCCTTTTGATAAAGACAATAAAGCCGTAGTAGTCCATTTGACCTGACAGCATATTTACAGAGGGTTGTATGAGAGCAAGGCTGACCTGTTGGATGTGAGCATTGTTAGGTCCGTTGATGAACTCTTCCAGTTCAGCCAGGCGATTGGTTTTGGCCAAGGCAAAGATGAGCTCCGTCTCCACGTAGGACTCACGGGCCTTCTTACGAGCCATCTGGAGGAATTTGACCAGGTCCTCCCAGTTACCTGAAACACATGGACAGTGACATTAAGTGCGTTTCTACATTAATGAATTGTCATTTATTATTTATTTATTTTATCTTATATGTGATGTCTTTTTATCTATTCAGTATAAATCTGAATATTGAGGTATGTAAATACAAGTATAGGCTCTGTATTTGAAAATGTTACCCTATAGAACTATAAAAACTATGGTGAGCCATCTCACCCTCGGGTTACAAGGGTGGAGTGGGATTCCATACAGGACTCTTGGGTTCAATATATAAGAGTTATTTTTGTGACGCTTATATCTCTCTTACTTTACTACTCTGTTTACAAAAAAAGTATGTGGAACACTGCATCAGCTGTGTTATGCTGACAGTGTGCACTTTCAATGAAGAAATGCTGAATTAGCTGCAACTATCAGCAAATACCCCTGGAGGACAAAACTCAAACAACAAACTCCACAGCACAGCTGATGTGATTCATATTGATTGCTTACAATCGAAGTGGCACTGGCACACAACAAACAGCTTCCTCTGAAACCCTGCCGATGTTCACAGTGACTGATCGGCTCACAATAAGTCCGGTGGTGTTCTTTCCCTCTACACTTTGCTTAGTTTTTGAAAGCCCTCTGCTGTGGTTCCTTAGCAGAAACAGAACTGCGTGGCTTTAGCCACTTTAGACACTATGAAATAAAATCCTCCACCAAATCTGGGGCTTTATTTTCTCTGCCATGTTTTCTTACTTGAGCTTAACAAATCTCCTTACCGCTCTTATCAGCAGCCTGTACCACCTCCATGTATGCAGAGGGATCGTCGGCTTTGATGTAGGAGTCGATGGCCTCTTTAACCAAGTCCTTCTGTAGCTGAGCCTTAGCCAGCTGGCTCCACACAGCCGGCTCATTGCAGCGTTCTGCAAACTCATAGGCCCGGTCCAGGTTGCCAATATGTTCGATCAGCACCTGAGTACAAAAAAGAAAAAAAGACGATTAACACTTATTCAGTCAATAAGGCATTAGTCTACCTGTTCAAGAGCTAATAACAGACCTGCACAGCGGAGGTGTTGACGTCAAACTTCTTAAAGATGGCAAAGGCCTCTTCGAAGAGCTCATTGCTGATGGCAATGTTAGCGATATCAGGAGCGTCATAGTTGTCTAGCCTGCTGATGTACTCCATCACACGGGTACGGTCAGCTTTGATTGCGGTTAGGATCAGCAAGTTCTGCAGATTTCTGAGGGAAAAAGACATGAAACCCTTAGCACACGTTTTGCTATTTCATTTTTAAAAGACTGATGGGAACACACACAAAAATTCCAAAATGTTACAACTAAACACCTGTGTTCACTGAAGACAGAGTTGTCCAACACAATCTTCTCCAGCAGCTCAATGAGCTCGTTGGGCAAGTCTGCGGTCATGAAGGCCTTGACTGTGACTGATACCTCCTCTGGGTCCTGGGTTTCTGACAGTGCTGTCTGCACAACCTGAGGGCAAAAGAGTAGAAGCTGAAGCCGGGCTCAAACTACATGAATTTTAAAATGCATCACACACATAAGCAGAAACTTCACAGATGTTCTTCCCTCTAATCTCAAACATACACATACTACAAGATTTGCACAGAAATCCTAATAATATCCTGCAGAGGGAGATCTCACGTGATCTCATGGGAAAGCAGATGTAAACAAAATGGAGCCTGACATGGTGCAACAACTTGCTGTAGTAATGCTTTGCGGTGATAAAAAAAAAAGAGCAGAAGACTGAAGTCTTGATAGGATGGTTAGGGAGACCAGTTCGCGCAGGTTGCCTAATCTTCAGCAAGACTTGGCTCGCCTCTCATTGGATTTTGTGTTCTTGCTCGGAAAGTACAAAAGTAATGACTAAAATTTTAACTCTCAAACATGTTTGAAATTAAATCTGAGCGACCCTGACGAGTCTGTGAACAATCCGGGAGATTTAGGACTGGATCTGTAAACCCATCCCATTACCAGATAATCTGGGCAGAACATCGGTACCGACCAAGGTCCCGACCGGATTTCTCCAATTGTCAGGGAGGGGTGAATCGGGGATAAATGGGCCCAAAACTGCTGTAGTCTGAGCACCAGAAAGTAGCATCAAATGGGATAAGACTCGTCTTGTGTATACTTTACCTGGTCAATGAGTGGTCGTCTGAAGGGGTTACTCTCCAGCAGCACGCTGGCCCACAGGTCAGGGTCTTTGCGGCGCACCAGGTAGCGAGACAAGCTCTTGAACAGGGAGTTCTCATTGCAGACCTGATATGAAAAGGACAATAATTACAATTGTATACTGAAGGCGGTTTGATGCATTACATCAAAAAAGCAAGGTGAACTGAGAGGCAGGTAAGTACAAAAATCCATCCTCACATTGATCAGCTCCTGGTCACACTGTCCTCTCTCGTAGGCCACACAGGCCAGGTGGGGGTCTCTCTTCTCGCAGTACTTTCCCACCACACGGCTGTCATAGAACGGGTTTTCCCTCAGGAAGCGTTCAGGGTTGTTGTTGCTGTCAATGTAGATCTTAGCCAGAGCATTATGGGTTGCAGGCTCCTCACATCCTTCGTGGATACGAGACTCCAGCCAGGGCAGCAGCAGCTTCAGTCTGAAGAGAAAAGGGATGTTAGGGATATCTCCGACCGCTCACTAAATGTCTCAGACAGGGATGAACACAAGGTACTAGAAAGGTTCACCATGTGGGGATCCGTGATTGTTATATTGAATAAGTCACAGATTCTGTTAATAAAATTACTGTATTTTATTAACCATCTTATTTCAAAAACATTGATGTGTGGACTTCTCATAGATTTGTTGTAAAACAATTGAGCACAACCCAATTACTGCTATTTTTAAGAGTTTGCAATGAGAGTGTTTAGACATCGCTACACCCTAAGCTAACTCTATAGCAAATTGGCCTCACTTCTAGGAGAGTTTGATGAGCAAAAATCTATCCTGTTTTTTATTTTATTTGATCTACATGACTGTGGCAAAACAGCAGACTGTTTGTGAGGAGAACAAATTCACAATCTGACAATTTTGATCTCAAATATCACACAAGTTCTTGTAGCGACACTGCTAAACTCAAAGCTATAATAACCCTACATTTCTAAGATACATTGTAAGTCATAGAAAAGTCATCAAAATGTCAGATACTCATAATCTTATCAACCATCTGTTGTTCCAGACAAAGCTGCAACTACTGGCTGGCACTACATTTTCTCTCCTGATTAACCTTTTCTAAATTTAAGTCAACACTTCACCATTATTTGGAAAGACAAAATTACTTAAAATTTTTTGTTGTAATGTTTTGAAGCATGTAGGTGGAATAGTGCAGCACCTGTTCCTCTTTTCCACCTCAGCGACAAGTTCATCAGTAGAGAACTGTCCCCTGACCACCAGGATCAGGCTCTTGATGACATCCTCTGAGCAGTCAACGTCTAAGAGACCACCAACCACAACAGGCAGACGGCTAGGATTGACCTAAGACACAAATTTAACAATAGATCTCGTTACGTTATTTATGGAATACAAGGATGTGTAATCGTCATGATGCATTTAAATGCTTTCCCATTGAGCCTTACCTTCTGAACATAGATCTCAATGTATTTCTGCAGGTTGTTGCGGTACAGGTAGAGGACCAGGTCGTGGACAAAGTCAAAGCGGTCACAGACGATGATGAGTGGTAGCTGGTCAGTGAGTTTGGCTTCCTGTCGGTTACACAGAGTGGAGGGAAAGAGGACAGATTCAGTACGATAACAACCAACTAAACAGCTCTGTACAAGCGACAAAACGTCAACCAACCTTGGTGCAACAGGGTTGATCTTTTACCACTGCACTCAATGCATTTACATGTATTTTTCTTCTTTTTTTTTTTTATTAAAAGAGAAAATAGATTTATTTTACTGCAGGCATGACTGTATTGTTGATGGCTGGTGTACGATGGTAAGACGTTTATCAGAGTCACTGAAAATGAAATTTAAAATATAATTTTCCTTAAGTGATTCAAAAATTTCATTCAATATCAATGGAGGGAAAAATAAAAGGTTTGTCACTACAACAAATGGACATCACATTGCAAAATTAGTTTGTTTTACAGTAGAGTCACAGAACAAGACCTCTAAATATTCTAAAGTAGCTTTCTTACTAGAGATGCACCGATTTCAGTTTTCTTGGCCAATTACGAATTCTGATTATTTAAACGACTGATTTGCTAATTTCCACTTTCTTTATTAGAACTATGACTTTTGTAACTTTTCTTTAATGAGAGTTTATAGAGTCAACTATTATCCATCTAAAACAATGTATTTATTGATACAAAATTTATGAATCCGTATCTATTTACAAAAATGTAAAGGTGTGTGTATTGTATTATATTAACTCCCACGGTGAGCGGCAGCCTCCTCACTGCCATACACATACTGACAGAAGAGGGAGAGACCCCGCGCTGTAGGAAGAAGAGCCGGTCCCTGGGGTCACTCAGAGCAGCATGTTGGGGAGTGGATTACAATAAAATATATATTTGAGTATATTTCTCTCTTTTTCCCCTGATTGTTTGAATATGTCGCTAAATTGGTGGCTTTTTAGAAATAAAGGTCGCTAAGAGGGTCTGAAAAGTTGCTAAAGTTAGCGAGAAAGTCGGCATGTTGGCAAACACTGTATAAGGCTGTGACGATCGTTGGTTAATGTGTGTGCTGCTGTGTATGTGACGTGAACCACCATGCAATGCATGCTTGTAAATTTGACCGGCACAGAATTGGCTACATCTCATGGCCGATCAAGCTAAAAAAAAAATATATATATAAAAATCGATCGGTGCATCTTTATTTCTTACCTATTCACAGACAGAAAGCTGTCAGTTGTCGAAGCACTGACAACTCGTCTGGGTCCTATTATGGGAATACACACTATACACACAGACACCTTCAGTGTCTTCAAATATGGAGTGCAGGACCCTAATTTGTTCACCATTAAATGCAATTACACACAAAACATCCAATGAATGACTAGGACTACATAAAGCTATGTAGTATGGGGGTATGCATTGTGGTGTATAAGCATACACGCCTCCATACAAATCACAGTTTCAATCCTGAGCCTAAAGTTCTGGGGAAGGGTGAAAGCAAAAAAGGAAGGGAGAAGTCCTGTACTGTGGGGAAGGATAGATTTACCTGATACATGTCCTGCCATTCCAAAGACAAAAGAGGAAAAGCACAAAATATAATTGACTGCTGGGGATCTCATAGTGACAGTAATCATTTTGTAGTCTATAGAAAGGGCTCAAAATGTTTATCTGTGAAGCTTTTCTTTTAATACCATGCAGCATTTTAAAGACTGACTCAGCACTTAAAAAAATATGGGATATGAATGAAAACAAACTGCTAATGCAGATTCCAAAATTGCAACACTAGAAAATTTGGCCTCAAGACCAAGATGGCGTATAATTCTGAAAAACGAATGGTTCCGTCAGGATTTTAAAATGAAGGGAAAAAAGAAGCAAAAAAGCAGAAAAAAAAGCAGATGGGGAACAGAAAGACACAATGTATAAAGAGAGAGAGAGTGACTAAAGTAAAAGAAAGGACCAGGTAACGTAAGAAAAGAGCTGTTAAATGTCAGCGTTTGATCACGCCAGCTGTCCCTGCAGCTTTACCTTGAGGAAGTTCTTGACGCGCTCAGGGTCGTAGCAGTTGCTCTCTCTACAGATCCTCTCCACCTCTTTGATCTGGCCCGTCTTGCAGGCGGCCTGGATGTATTTGAAGTGAACTTCAGCGTCCTGACTGAAGTTCACAATAGAGCCCAGGAAGTAGAACAGACCTGAGAGACACAGACAGTCACTTGTATTAAGCTACAGCTTCACCAATCAAATGATAACATAATGGATCCAGTAATACATCCTAAAATATAAATAATAACTTTCAAAACAAACGTAGCTCTATGACTGCAGGTTTTGCTCTTCCCGAATTAGCAGAATTTTAGTTTAAAACAATCAAACAATGAACTAACATTATCAACAGAACGTGAAGAGGTAACAGTTTTGACGTCACGTGAAAGACGTGTATTGTGTTGCAGAGATATCTACGGTTTTGTCCTCCCCGCCAGCAGGAGACTATTTCAGCGGGAAAAGAGGGAGTGGCGGCTCAGAGAGACCTTCAGTTACCGGTTAGCTGTTGTAAACTCAAATTCAGCCAGCTCAATAACCCGGCACAGGGGTCTGATCCCGGACTGCCTCGACTCCCCGCCGGATCAGCAAGCTCTTGTTGCTGCCAATAGACAGGTTTAGAAATGGTCCCCAGAACCCATAAATTCTGAAACAATACTTGTTTTTCTACAGTACCGCAGGAACCGCCAGGGCTCCAGACTAACAGCGTCTCGCTTTTCTATAACGTAAATATATAAGCTGACGCCACAAATGAAGATTACAAAATAGTTTTATTTTTGACCTGATCTCAGAGTTTTAGCAGTGTGGCTGAGTTTAGCATATTGTTGCTCTGCTGTTGTCAGTTGTTGGCTTTAAAAAAAAAAAAAAAAAAAATGTATGACTGTAAATGTAGATTGCAATGACCCAGTATTAGAGTTGAAAGGCTGCCCCCTATATATAGCACATTTAACCTTTATGCTTCAGTATTCCAGTAATAGTTGAGGTGAACTAAAATCACCTCCAGGCCATTCTGCACAATTTATTGATTTTCCTGCCTCTGCTCTGGCCTACTTGTCTAACTGATAGTTAGGGTACATCTATCCAAGTACATGAATGGGAGGGAATGGCTGCATAAATATAGCAGAAAACACCAGTAACCTCTATAATTCTCACCTGGATACAGAGATATTTAGGTGAATGGCATTGTTGTACAAAACATCTTCAACTTTTTAGCATTGTATCGAATACTTTTCAATATTTTGCGTCTCTGACGCTCTTATGAGTGTTTCATCAGTGTCTATGAAATTTAAAAGACCCAACATTTGTATTGTCTGGATTATAGAGGACAGTGTTTATCAAAATAAAATAAAAACTCAATAATCAAATGAAACAGTATGCCAGTGTAAAGTTTGGGATCTCACCTTCAAAGCTCTTGAAGGACTCAAAGAGCTCAGTGAGAGACTGTGTGGTGAGCTGTTCATGGTACTTGGAAGCCACCTGGACACAGATCTGCAGGTTCTGGCGGATGTTGGCCGACAGCATGGCCCTGAGGCACTCCAGAGAGTCCTCCACGGACAGTGAGCCGAAGTAGTTCACCAGCCACTGGGGGTGGAAGAGGGCGTTTTAGTTAAACTCATAGGTCGTATAATATCTTCAGTACCATGAGTTTAGAGAAAAAATCCACAATAGGCCTCCAGTTTTAAGTTTTTATTTCACTCAGTGAGTGGCTGAAGCCTACCTCTGGGTTGAGCAGGTGCGTGTGCACCACAGCACGCTTGATGTCGTACAGGTCGGTGTAGTGCTCCAGCGCCCTTTGCAACAGTCCAGCCTTCTCACACAGCTGGGCGATGTGGGGGCGATCGTAGTTGGTGAACATTTGGTTGCCCAGGATAGCATCAGCAACCTGCACCCATGACATAAAGTGAGAAGGAAGTTCGAAAAAAAATGCAATCCAGCAACCCTATTAATTGGATTCCTTAAAAGTGACGCATGTTAGATGTGTGCACCTGTGGAGCATGCATCAGGTTCATCTCCAGCAGGCGAGTCTGCAGTGGTCCTTCTGAGGGTCTGTTGTTCTTCAGAGCATCCAGGAGGAACGAAGTGCACTGCTGAATCAGGTTGTACTCCATGAATACATCCACGATCTAGACAGACATGGAGACACACAAGAGAGCACTCAAGCGAGGAAAAGAGACCATGCTAGTCTAGCTGCTAAAACCCTGACAAGAATATCACTAGTCAAAGCCATTCTTTGAACACAATAAAGTACTACTGCACTGTTGCCATTAGTACACAACACCTCCCTCCCTCCAACATAAACATAACACTCCTGCCAGTCTCCTGAAGTTCTGCACCATGACAGGATTTAACTTTAGCGATGCAAGACCAAACACTTCGTTAAAGCTGCTTAAAACCCACATGCAAAGTAAAGAAAAAGTTGGCTGAATAAGACACATTCCCTCTTCCAAAGATTGAAGTCTCCCATGCAATGCGTTTAATTCTTGTAAACTGCCAGTAAAGCACTTTAGGCAACACAGAAAGCTGTGTCAGCAGTTGACATTTGCAGTGTAGAGTTTCTGCAGTGGCAGGAGGCAAAGGAAGAGGAGCATTTCCTTTATGCTACAGGAGAGCCGAGGTTCCCAGATGTTAGCATGTCATGTGACTCAAATACTTTGTCCAGTGTCAAGGAAATGTTGGGCTTGACTTGTTAACTGCAGATCTTGGGATGTAAGAAGGTTACAATGTTTCTTAATTTAGAAATAACGTTAGGTCTCACCCTAACCTCAAATATTCCGCAGTACACCCTGTGCTGCAGGGGAAATGCAGATTTTACGGACTACTAATCTTCTCATCTTGGTCATTTTCAAGCAGAGTAAGGCAAAAATATCTTTAAAATGCTATAAGAGGCCTATTCCATCTTTAATAATATGTTAAAAAAAAAAAAAAACTCTTGTTTTATAATTGGAGAAAGATTCATGTATTCCTGCTGAATCTCTAGGAATCCCTCTTCCCTTCCTCTGACCTGTGTGATGTCAGCCAGCGGCTCTTCATCCTGGACCAGCATCTGGGCAAACTGCAGGCCTTGTTCTGGGTTGATGCGCATCACATTCCTGAGCAGAAAGATCCAGTCTGGAGTGTAGCCCACCTGGAACACAAAAATAGATACATCGACATTACAATCAAGTTTTAGTGCATTGTTTAAATCAATCAATTTAGGTGACAAAATCTTATGTTCATTATACTTCATGGCGACATGTGTTTTTATTAAAGCATGATTTAACCTGTTTTGCAATATGCTTTGTTAAAAACTAAATCCTTGAATTAGGCAAAAGGGTAGGCTTTCTTAAAATAATAATAATAAAATTAAAATGTATTTCGTATGGTGTCCATGCATTTCATCATTTGGCAATCATCAAATCTTTAAGAAATTAAATATCATCTCAGCCAGACAGACATACCTTCTTGGCATACAGGACGATCTTTGGGAACTGACCAGTCTCTGCAAAGCACTGGATGACTTTGTTGGGGACGTTGGCCCTCAGGTAGACACTGAGAGCCAAAGTGGGATCCACTGCCTTCACCAGGTCACCCAGTTCCTCCGAACACTCCAACTGAAACGCAGGACAACTAACATCACCACTGGAAGCAATTCAGGACAATTTTAAAAACAAACAGTCTTCTCTTTTTTTTTTTTTTTACTTTGCTCTTTTCTTTCTATTTTAAGTCTATGTTGTGGTTTTTACACTGTATCTATACAAGTTAAAAGGCTAAATGAGAAATGAGCAAATACATAATGAAAATATATATATATAGAATACATCTATGTTGCACCAAATGACAAAAGGCGAGCATACTAAGGTTAAGAAAATTAATAGCAAATAGATTAAGAAAAACATTAAAAATATTCATTTATCCTGAATACAAAATGACTGAAAATTCAAAACACACATTATATTGTATACAATTGAGGCAGCTAAGAACCACCCAAATCTACAGTTTCTATGGGCACATTCCTTACAGAAGTGATGTTCTCACATGATCCACAGTAACGGGTGAGTCATGTAAACAAACAGGAAGAGCCTCTTCCTGTGACTAGAGGCTGAGATGGAGATCTGCAATACCTTGTCTTCCTTCAGCCACTTCTCCAGGAGCTGCTTTCGTCCCTGCTGGAGGACAGGCCTGCAAAGTTCAAGGGACTCAAACTTGTTGAGCTGGCCCTGGTCCAACAGGATACCAAAGTACTGCAGCAAGGGGGAGGTCTGGCCTGGCTGAGTGGGAACGCCCTGGAAGCGACGGATGGTGTCTGGAGTTCGCAGGATACCCTGAGAGGAGAAAGGTCAACTGAATGTGAGAGGAGATCTAAACGACTGATAAAAGGCAAAATGAGTGGGTAGAATATAACAGAATCCATAACTATAACCCTGCAATATATACACAACCATGTGGATCTCATGGGGCGACAGGTGAATATCATAACATTTTTAACTAATAGATAGTCATGCAACTCCCCCAGTTGATTACTTACACTAAGAAAAATATTTTTAGTTTTCTGACATTTTATGTTTAAATATGCAAATAAGGCATTATCTTATTAAGTATGAGCTCATTTGCATACATTTCCAGAACTGAAATCTGACATTTGGATAAAGCCAGGTTCAACATTTGTGTTTCATTTTGTTTTCTTTGCATCACTGCTACAACATAAGTCAGAAAATATTGTCAACAGCCATAAAAAAATGCCATGTTTTAAGGAATAAAATCAGGCTATGAATGATGCATGAACAAACCCTTCCGTAAAAGAATTTCAGAATATAGATCAGAATAAAACTGGAAGGTTTGGCAGTGCTGCTGAAGCGGAGATTTCTGGCTCAGGCGATTTTATACATTTTTATACAATTTTATACAAAGATTTTATACAAATATACAAATAGGCTAAATAATTTAAGTAATAGATATCACCATGACACTTTCCCAGTTAATAACATTTTAAAACTTATTATTTAAGTTTTCTGAAATGTTATGTTTAAATATGCAAATGAGGCACTCTAATGCTAATGTTTGGTGAAGTTAGGAGAAATCTACAGACCCAATAAAAAAAAGAAAAGTAAAATAAACACATAAATGTATATTTTGGAGGTTTTCTTTGCACAAGTCTGAAAGAAAACATGTTATAAGTCACCAATGCATGAACAAATAATTTTTGCCAGTAGGGTCTCGTCTTAAATTACATTTAGTTCAGACTGTCAGAGAGCTGTTGATTTGCCCCTGCAAACAGAATGCATACCTTTGGTGCATTGGCAGCAACCTTAGCAGCCTCAGAGTAGTTGCCGGCAGCGAACAGGTTGTTGAACTTGCGTGCAAAGAGCTCTTCACCACCAGCAAGGTTGTTGCGGACAGCTAGACGGAGTGCCAGATCTGGATTCTGCAGCACGTTAGTGATGTAGGGGATGATGTTTTCCTCTTCTACACAGACTGACAGCACCTGTGTTGCAGGGAAAATAGAGAATGTTGCAGTACAGTACAATAGAGACAAGACAACACTGTAGTCATGCTGCCAGATTTGATCTTTTAACGGTTTTTTTTGTATAAGTCTGATGGAAGCAAGGTCCTCTGTTTTCAAAAGTCTGTCTATAAGGACTTACAATTATGTGAACTAAGTCAATCTGCAGTACGTCAAAGCATGGATTTATCATATATGAAGCATCAAGTCAAATGCACTGCTTCCTAACTCCCACCCCCACCCCCACTTTGTTTAGAAAGGCTGTGAATTAAAAACTAGGCCGATACAGAAGGATGGTCTTTTTTATTTAACTCGTCTTAGATACATTTACACAACACTTGCATGAATCAACACATTCCTTATTCACTTCCTGTGCCAGAAATGAGCAGAGTGGGCAAGCTCTGCTGAATATAACTGTGGGCAATAGCACTAAACGCCATTAAACACTGACTGGCCTTGGGTTGTGGCTGCTGAATGCAAATGTATTATTAGTGGGTCAGTGTAACGCATGGCTTTTGTGAGCAGTCTGGAAACAGAGACAGAAAGAAGAATGAGTCAAATGAAAAGAGCTGGGTGGAAGGAGAGAGGAGGGGGGCGAAGGAGAAAGACAGCCAGTGTTGGCCCCTCTACAAACAAGCCCAGCAGGTCAGTGCCCCAGCTTTTAACACGGGTGGCTAGACCTCATTCTTCCTGCCACTAAAGCAGAGTCACTTACTTACTCTAATGTGGGTGGCCTAATTGGAGGTAGTTGAACTAAAAACATGGACTGAAAATAAGGAGTAAAAAAAAATCCCTTAATGGAGATTCTATGTTCTACTCATCCGCCAGGGAGGAGGATACAGCAACTGTTCTCAACAAGAGAGTACCAAGAGTCAGATGACACATGATCTGTAGTATCAAGTGATACACTGGCCAAGACACACACACAAACACACAGAATAGTAAAACTGCAGGGCAGACATAGCAGGTCTCTCCCATGCTGATGACGTGGAAGATAAGGTGGAGGTCGTGATTGGATGACTAGCACTAAGAGGATTGAGGGCACCAGGCTGTGCCTCCCACTTCACATCATGTGCTGCTGATGGGGGGGGGGGGGGGGCTTTTTTTTCACCTCTTGCTTTTTCCCTCTCACTCATTTCCCTTCTCTGTCCCTCTCTGGTTTGTGTGCAGCAGTTGTGTGCAGCAGTTATCATTGCATGTCAGTGCATGGCTAGGCACATACACACAGTCTGGTCTGAGTATCAGAGATCCTGATGCTGAGACTCACACACACAAGCAGGCAATGCTAAGTCCATAGCTCCCAATAAGAAACTTGCTGACAACTAAAGAGACCAGTTTAGACAGTGTGGAAGCAATAATGCCAGAGAGATGGATACGTACAAGTAGATATCAGACACAAAGTCCTAAAAAGAATTCAAACCAGGAGGCTTAAGTTCATATTGGTAGCAATTTTTAACATGTCCATGCATGACATCAAGATCTTAGCACCTGACCTCAGGGTGGGGTTGTGGCGGTATATTTTTTTGCACATCGCTGACAGGACAGCAACCCCTGTGGTTAACCATCATTTAGTTCTAGGGATGTCACGAGAACAGATACTTTGGGGTTTACTTCTACTTTGTTTGCTCACCATCAAGTACTGTAATACCACAACACAAGTATTCTATAACTTGACTTACATTTCATTATATAATGCTGACCTTTTTCAACAGCAGAACAGAACTACACAGCCAACAAAATTATTATAAAAAAATCACTTTATCAAATGGTAAACTTTTGTTTATGCGAGTGCATATGTTGCTTGTTGACCAAAGACAGCAGCAGATTTAAAAGAAATGTATACTTAGTATCAAGTTACCAATATAGTTGGTGGAGACACTGACAGTGGCCTATTATCACTCCGATCACTTCTTCTGTGTACGCGTTTGTGTGCATGCGATGCGTGTACTTCCCTGCCCGGCCATACAGCGAGATCAGTCACTGCCTCAGATCAGCTTTCCTCCCTTCACTCAATTATTCATGTGGTGTGTGGCCTGGCTGGAACATTATTCATAAGCTGGCTGGATCCAGTTCTCCTCTCTGGTTCAGCTTTACAAAAGCAGTAAGACACAACCCTCTCCCCTCTCTCTGTGTGAAACCCTACACCTTGGATTATTTATAATGCCTCCTGGCAAAGTCTGAGCTTGCCTGATGACGACAGACAAACAAGGAGTTGTTGTTATTACCCCAAGCAACAACTGATGTCGTACATGTCTCGTTTACATTCATTCCCATGTGTCAGATTTGCTGTACATGTGATTGCTGATGACATAAGAGGTAAATAATAAAAAAAAAAGGTGGTTCTGTTGTGGCTGTGTGTTAGAGGTTAGTTTCATCAGCAATATTTTACTTTGACATTAGCGAGACTGAGCAGCCATGCTAAACATTGCATTTAATTTCCTTGAGCACACAGGTGGACCTTCTTACCTGTCCCTTCCTGTTGACCCCGATGATGCCTGCGGTGGCCTCATGTGGAGCAGTAACAAAGATGGTCTCTCCGCTGATGCGGTTCATGTAGATGCAGGTGCCTGTCTCCAAGTCATACAAGTGAATGTATCCGTATTTGGTAATAAGGAAAACCACATCTTGCTTGGAGCTTATCTGTTAAAAAAAAAAAAAAGATGAAATACTGTGTCTGTAATTCTGATTATGGTAATAAAAAAAAAAAAAAACGCATAACTCACATAATCCTATATAGTTTATTTTGCTTATCAGCCAACTGATTTCACTTTGACTGAGCAGGGGCTGTCACTTTATTAGAAATTTGAAAACGGGGAAAAAATAAATACTTGAACTGTAATGACCTGTTTGAATTCAAAATCTACAGTCTATAAGCACAGATAAAAAAAACGTTTGAAGTAGTTTGTCGTGTGGTCCAGCAGAGGGCATTCTTAAAATTACTATCAGCTTGACATATTGCATGCCCGATTGATTATCAGTAAACTAAACTAATGAATAAAAAACAGAGGACAACACTAGTGAGCATAGCCGTGCTGGTCACATAATCACGACACCAAAGGATCTAAGAAGCCGAGTGTGGAACTGTTTTGTGTTCTACGCTGTGGATGACAAAAATACCAACAGACACATGGCTGTTTGCTGACTTCATAAAAAATAAAAAAAAGAAAAAGAAAAAACTGCATTTGCAAGTCAGAGTATTGACGATAGCCGCTATATTTAAAAAAAAAATATTGATATCACGTTAATAATACACAAAGAACAATTTTGTGTAAATAATCCAGGGCCTCGTAAAAGATTTCAGTGTCTTTCTGTTCCTGCTTTGTCTCCCTCCCCCACCATCCACACACAAATGAGTGTAATTACCGTTTTAAGTTAATTTTTTTAATGTATATAGATATTAACGATATAATATCGTTGTCTGGAATTATTTTGGCCACAATTATAGTGTAGTGAAAATCTGATCTTGTGACAGCCCTAGTACGCTATATAGGTTGTGTGCTAATGAATTCAAGCGAATTTTGTGTTTGTTCAAACTTGAATTTTTTAAAAAGTGACAGTGCTAGTCTGATTCAGGTGATCAATTCTGGAAATGTGCTCAAGACCTGCATGGCCACAGGGAAGTCATTCTGGGCTTCTGGAGGAAAGAACACATCCACTGCTTTCTTTGGAAATGGCTGGTTGCCAGTTGGTGGGGTCCCCACTTCAATGATATGCAACTGTGTCGAAGAAAAAGACAGAAGTGAGAAACAGACTCAGGGTTTGCAAAGAGAATGCCAATGACATTAAAAATCTATGTTATTAACACCAGTCACCTTCCCACCAGCTTGCCCTCTGACAGCAAAGCAGAACAAGGTTGACTCCTCTGTATTCCCCTCCATCTTGAACTGGGCGAAGCTGGCAGCATGGCCTTCAATGGGCTGAGAAACCTTTCTGTCAACAGAGTAAAGCTGCATGGCTCCAACCACCCGGTTTTGCTGAAAAGGGCAAAACAACACATTAAAATGTATAAAGATATATGTATAAACCTGACTGGCTATCCAACACTAAAACTACGGTGTATCTATGGTTATTTATCAATGCAAACATCTACTGTATATTCTCTGTTTCAGTTCTAACCTACATAAATGAATAGATTTGGTATTAAACTTTATTTACCTGGGCTGAGATACCAATGAGCAGGAGCCATTTCTGCTTGGCGTCAGTGCGGTAGTTGATGATCTGGCAGCCTGCCAGGCTGGAGTGACGGTCAAAGACTTTCACAGGCTGTGAGTCACCCTCCATGCTCCAGTGGTAGACAGCATTGTCAGTCACAAGTGCAACTGTGTTAAGGGAGATCCACTTCCAAAAGGTAACATCGTCCGTCATGGTGTGTGCCTTCATCTTGCTCTTCATCTCAATGTTGAAGATCTGAAGGGTTTTGGCGGCTAGAAGTGGGAAAAAGGGGGCAGGAACCAGGCCCCAGAAGAATGTTATAGTCTCTGACAACAGTGTATCCAAATATACAAAAACATTCATAGGAAACACCAAATTTCAATAGAAAAGGGAGAGTCAAATTTGAAATATTGGTAGTCATGACACAGAGGTCATCAAGCAACGACGCCATGACTGATAGAAAGGGGATGCCATACATGCCGTAGTCGGAAATTGTGTCTTAGCTGAAGTGTAGTGAGACAAATGGAAAAGGAAAATGGAATGTTTAAATACATTTCGGCTTCCCAAGAAGGTACACAAGAAGTCACTGTGTCAATTATGTGCACTTCAAGCAAGTAAAATGTTAAAACATTTTTTACTATATCTCTATTGTTACATTATGAATTGGCAGGCCAAAACAAAAAACATAGCTGCAAAGCTGTCTAATGCCTATAGAATTTTATGTAAATAAATAAGTTAAGCGTAAGGAGGAGAGTTGTTTTCAATGTGCATTAACTTAACGAACAATCCAGTGAGCAAAACTAAGCGCAGTCTGAGTGTGAATGACTGAATACATGCATACCTCTTTCTTAGCATAATAGTCATTATAAATGAAGAATATAGACTAATAAAGACAGTATTCAACTAAACTGTCCACGGCTCTTTAAAAGAGGTAAATGTACTCAGTCTATGTCATGTATTGTCATGTCCGACTACATGGCCCTCCCCATCAAATGAACAGCCTTCATCGAGAGAAACAAAGCAGACAGAGGGTCGAAGCAAGAAACAAACAACTCACAAAAAAGGCAAACACATCTGCATCTGAGTAAAATATATAACGGTGGAAAACAACAGAAGTACAACAGATACAGGCACAATTAAGGGGGAAGGGTATAATTTAAACAATTAGAATACTTTTGGACAAGAGTCACTGGAAAGGTTTCCTATATTGATTATGGTTGATTGTCTACAATTGAAGTTAAATGTTTGTCCTGATAACAGATCATAAACTAAATGTTCAAAAAAGGTTCACTCACCTGCATTGTTTGTTTATTAGTTAGGGTTAATTTAGTGCGCTAAAGCTTTAAGAAGCAGTGTGACTTCCTTGTTTGCTCATTATTTAATAATCATCAATAAAGTGAGAAAAAGCAAAGATCAATGCGTTGGCACAACTGTCAAGATCATTGTGCCATCGTCACTAAGCCATGGGATCAGAGTACCATAGACAGTGTGGGGAATGGATCACTTGAAGCAGCAGCCAAATTTCAAAGAGCAAGCAAAGGGATTTTTTAATTGAATTAGGATAGGCTGTTGGAGGTGTGTGTGCATCGCGTTCGTCCTTCAGAAATTGTTA
Organism: Bovichtus variegatus; assembly: GCA_943593645.1. Lineage (NCBI taxonomy): Eukaryota > Metazoa > Chordata > Actinopteri > Perciformes > Bovichtidae > Bovichtus > Bovichtus variegatus. The sequence continues at coordinate 5,737,034 of CALSCE010000030.1, forward strand.
TACATGAAAAGGTTAGGGCTCGATACTGTGTCACATGAGGAGGTCGGCTGAGAAGCATCATTACAGTAGACTGAGCAGGGAAGACAGTGGGGGTAGAAAGAGTGAAGAGTCTACGCTGTCGCTGACCTTACGCTGCCGCTGACCTTCGCTGCATAATTAGTGAGGAAAAGACGGGTACTAAGCTCGAGCCAATATGGATCTGGAGATCACCGTACACTGTTGAGCTACTGCAACTGTTCCTTTTCACATAATCTAAAATATATCCTCTGTAATCACACAACTCATGAGTGATGTGGCTAATCAGAAATATGCATTGCTGAAAAGTTACTGTGTTTGTAGAACTTTTCAGGGGTTTTTTTTGGAAAAAAAAAAAAAAACATAATTGCATTTTCTCTGTTTCTCTTATTTTCTGAGCTGTTTTACAGCAAACTGGGGTGATCAGTGTCTTCTTCGCAGCATTACCACAATAACTGTGAAATGTGAAAAATGGTATCACGGTGAAAGTGGATTTAAACCAATCTACTTTTTCTAAAAGACTGATAAAGGCTTATGCGTTTGCTGTGTAATGCTGAAGGCAGCATAATTAGCGATACAACTATTGTAATGCTCCTGTCTGCATGTCACATGTTTGTCAGCAATAAGCTACAACTATAAAAGTTCAGCACAAAATGTATGACTGTATATTGTACCACGTCCTTAGTAGAGTAAACAAAGAAAGGTTGTTTAACCAATTTTAAACTAATACATTTAAATGAAAGGGGCCAGTTTAAAACAAACGCACACCGTCACACCTGTAAACCATCAACCCTGCAGCCATAACCCAACAAAAATGACATTCTACCATTTATTACCTCATCATTCGTCACTGTCAGTAGTTTAAACTAAAATTATAGTCAAATGTCAAATGAGCTAGGATAAATACTATTGTCATGTCAAAGCCCTAATTATAATTTTAAGTGATCAAAATATAGTCACTTCACAAGGAAACCTTAAGGATCAAAGGGCCTTTGTCTTCCACTTATTTCATAGCATAAATCTGTAGTGAGATAGTTTAGCCAACAATCCTAAAACACAAGCAGTTTGGTTCATGAAATATTATTTTAATAGTTGGGAAGGGACAAGACAGAGCTGAACACAGACAGCAAGGCACAAGGCTTTTGGGCTCTAGGATCAGCTGGACAGAAAGTGCTCCTTAACTCTACTTGTCACACCCTGACTAGCAAACCTCACAGGTTATTATCCAAAATCTCTTCTTGACCTAGTTCACTCCTCATCTGGGACTACTTATGATAGAACGACATCCCAGCAGGAACATGTCAAATCAAATTAATGCAGCTATCAGAGGCCATTAGACTTCCCACACAGGTTACAAGTCAGCGCAAGTCTACACTCTGTGATAGTTGCCACAAACTAACTCTTGGTATATAGAGAACTGCACGTTTGGCAAAAGTTGCTAAAAGAATGAACGCATATTAAACAAGTGAAACAACAGGTTTGGGTAATTACCACTTCACACAGATGGAAGAAGACATGGATTTCAAATGAAAATTGAGAAGAAATGTGAATTAAAATGAAATAATTTTTACCCAATTTTTACCCATAGTATTACCACGTGTAAAACAAGTTCTAAATCACTTGAACATGTAAAACAATGATGGAATGCCAGCAAGCTATAAGGCTGTGAAAGCTAAATCCTGTTTACGAAGAAATATTTTCCATGGCCTAGATGTGGGAGAAGGTCCAAATAATTATCCAGAGATGGGTTCAGATGTATGAAAAACATTAAAAGCTAGGCCATTAACATATAGGCTTTAAGAGCATTGTACCAAAACCCTAAGTTTAAAGTGTCCAATGGTACACAATGGTGGATAAAGTCATGTCAGCTGTAATCCATATAGTCTGTCTGCTTCATTTGTTTGCTGAAGAGGGCAATGCTGATTGGGATAATTTCATAAATACTGTCTTAACTTAAACAGGATTTTACTTCCACAATGTAGTAGTTAAATTTCAACTCACCGTCTGCAAACACATAAGAAAGCAGTAAAGGAAAAAAAAAGAACATAGAAAAGACAAAAACAAAAAAAACGTCAAAGCAATCATGGATGCTGGACAAAAAGAATAAAAATATGCTACTTGGAATTTTTACAGGACAAATGTTTGGAAAAAACATACATGTTGGCCAATAAAAACTAATTTACAGTGGAAAACTAAAGTAACTGGATGTGTATGGACATACATAGATGAAAATAATTTATAAATACTTTAAATTCTTAAATGGATAATGTTGCTATATTGAACAAACATGTCAGAACTGAAAGCTGCAAGCCCCTTACAGGGGGTTAGTTAAAACACAAGACTGAAATAATATAATGTAGTTTTCACTGATTTGGACAAATGTGGCCTCTGCAATGCCAATACACTGCCTTACCTTTAAGTGCAATGACTTTGCTGGCTGGATTCATGATGGCGCTGTCTGCTGAGATGGGACGGCGGATAGGTGTATTGGGGTCTGCCATGTCAATGATCACCACCTGAGACTGCTCGCCCACCTTCTCCCGGATACAGATGAACTTATCCGACTCCATGGTTAGGGTGCTGAAGCCTATGTTGGCCGGATTGATCCCTAAGTTTTGGAGCTAAGAGAAAAGGGAAAAAATCGAGAGGGGGGGGTTAGGTTGAACAGAAATAGCTTGCAAAAGGTTACAGTTGAATATATTTTGCAAAGAAAATCATTCATTGAAAATATGCCATCTCCAGGCTGTCATTTGACAAGAGGTAGTTCCAATTTATTTAATTTCAGTGCAGTATAGATTGGTGCTGGGATGACATATTTTTGTAGGTCGACCTGGAAGTTAGCGTCGCCCTGGTTCTCTCGACAAAAAGTCAACAGGTTTTTTCCAATGGATTTCTGATTATTGCAGAAAATAAGCTCTGTGGCAAAAAAACATTTATGATACTTACCCGTTTTGTTCAGCAGGATCATCTCGATATTAACGGCACTTTTTAATTTTTTAAGCGTAAAAATGCAAAATCGGCAGAAGAGCTAATGTTAAGCTATAAACGAACTACACCATAGTCGCATGACTTCACCACAACTAAGCTAAAGTCAGACTCATATTTGGCGTGATGACGTTTAGTAGTCTCATTTAGCTACTTGTTAGCGACCGCCGTTTTTAAAACACATTGAAGCATCAGAAATTCACAAGTTTATGTTGTAGAACAAAACGTTAACTTTCTTAAGCTTGTGTTAACCACAGACCTTATTTCAGGCTTCTAACGAAAAACCCATTAACCGGAAGTGCTAAAATGCTAACTCATTTCCAGGTTTCAGGACTCATTCCTGCGCCACACTATTTGGCAAGAGATGTCCAGGAATGTGGTGGAAAAAAGACAAACATATTTGTCAGTCAGTAGAAAGTGACTTTCAAGTGTTGCAGAGTGTTGGGATGCTTGCCAGCCCCAGTCACATTGTACACAGTAATTAGGATTTTTAACAGTCTAATTAAAATGCCCAACACTGACCAAATAACAACAGTGTCCAATAAGAAGGCTTTGACTGTGTGGTCAGCTGCTTTTCACCAACGCAGCCAGCCGATGAGGTCACCAAGTAAAGCCTGACACTGAGCAGCAGCTCTTTTGACAAATGGAGCTACTCACAACAGTTAGGGAGCTGGACTGGGTGGAGGGCTATTCCAACGCCAAGTTCTCAAAGCATGGGCCAAAGAGACAACTACAACCACATTACACAACACTGTAGTCTCACAATAGTCTGAATAACAGCAGCTGAACAAGTTCTGACTCCTTGCAACTTTTGTCAAGGCTATTGGTAGCACTATTGTTGCATAAAGGCAATTTTGCCAAAACACCCAATCGTGATGAAGTATAAACGCTAAATTTAAATCAACCAACAAAAGTATACAACGTAAAGAGGTTTAACCTGCATGAAAGCAAAATGCTGAGGATATGGGTGAAATGCTTTGCAGCACATAACACCAGCAAGCTCTGCAGCCCAGTTTACTGCCAAGGCTGGAAACAGGGCATCCTGCCTGCCTCACACAAACCCTGACACAGCACTACCTACAGAGAGCGGTGCCAAAACAGCTCTGGGCAGGAGTGTCAAGAGTACAGTACCAACACAAACCATGCATCAATGGTTACCAGATTTTAACAATAACAATGAACATAGGACATCACAAAATGCAATCACTACACAAACAGAAGAAGTTCAGTGTCTTACACACAACACATTGCAAGTGGCAACATTGCTGTGAAGCTAACATGAAGGAAGTGAAACTAACAAAAACATGTCCCATAGATCATGTTTGCTGTTGCAACTTCCTGTATTTTTTCAACCTATCAGCAATACACCAAAGTTGTACAAATGTTGTATAATTACCTGAGCTTTCTGGATGATGATTCCTGCCATATTTATTTGCCATAAACCAGATTATATTATTTCTACAGACTTAATCATATTACCGTGAACATTTATTTACAAACAAAAAGGAATAAATATATACAAATAGAATTAACTACTTATTGATAATCTACAGTGTTACCCCTACATTGATTTAAGGTGCAGCCCACCAACCTGAAAGAAAGAAACTAAATATCTTATTAACCTAATTTGGGAATGTCACGAGAATCGATAAAATCGGTACCAGATCGCTACCAATATTCGGAAAATGTGACAGTACTCATTTTTCTACAGTACCGCAGGTACCATATTGTCAGGGCTCTAGACTTGCATCGTCCCACGTCATACCGGAGATGATAGGAATTATGTTAGGGACGCAGTAAACTCACTATTGACCCTTATTTTCGTGTTAATATAGGCAAGAGGAAAGCTAATTAACGTTAGCAACCAGTGATCAGAGGTTCCATAGAGTTGCATTATGGTGAGTTCAAGCTAAAATATGTATTGGGCGGAGGCAAATTATAACTTACTGTGGAGGCCCGCCATAGTCTAATTTGTCCAGCCAGTTTCATAATGCACTGAGAATACTTTACCCCCTTTTAAGGGCTGGGCTCACTGTCACTCCCAGGACGCATTTCATTGCGATGCCGGCAACCCACCTGACCAGTCTTGAAAACACGGCACCAGCACTACCATACTGTGTCATCACCATTCATATAATGTCAAAGCATGTACTGTCATATGCAGTTAAAAAAAAAGGTTTCCATGTAATGAAATTCTCCTTCCACTTTGAACACCAAATACAAGGAAACACGAGGTATATAAAGAAATGCATACAAGAAATAATGAACACTACATTCAATGTACAGAAGAGAGCAATATGTGCACAATTATATGCAGAGGGTGGGTAGCCTAAATGTCTGAGAGTGTGGAGTGTGTGTATGATTCAATTGTTAATAGAGCTCAAAATTGTATCCAGAAATTGTTTACAAAAGCTAAAAGTTCATAAATCTAATCTCTTATTTTTGCTCTCAAAGTGCACCAGATTGATGCATTTAACTTTAAAATGTATAAAATGTTCTTAGATGGTCTGAGGTCCACCCACCGTAGTCTCACAAATTGCACACACTGCTGACTCCATGACATTAGCTGAACAAGGAAATGTTACATTTACATTCTTGAGACCTGTGTTCTGTATTTTAATGGCAAGCATTAATAACTACTTTACTAGCCATATAGGTTAGCACATTCATAATTTGTGCCCCCCCCTCAAAGTTTCCTTTGAGGGGGGGGGCCTCGTGGTCGGTGGAAAGTGTTCCTTTCAAGGCTTGCTAATGATAAAATGTGGCTCCAATGTCAACAATTTGACATAGTTGAGTCCTAATCAGCAAACAGACACCACAGTTCCAGGAATTGCTCAACGAAATGGGAACACCTTTTATCAATGACAGGACACACCCTCCCCTCAGTCGGCCCCACCCACATTCTTTCACTGGTGTGTAACCTGGTTCCCTCTCAATGACACTACAATAATTGATCTTACAGAACAAGTGTTACTACCAGCTTTGTGGAAAGAACTGAAAAGCAAATTGTCTATAGCAAGCTTTTACCACAGCGTTTCATTTTTATTTATTTTTTTACTGTGGAGGTTGACATCATACAGTAACGTCATTTAAGCTTCTATGCCTCTTATCGTTGCCATTGTCCGGTACAGAAGCCTTGTTTACTAATGCAACATTTATTCAAACACCAGACAAAGGGAAAGAGCTTGCAGAGAGAATATATTTAATACACTGAATATATCCATTTTCAGTAATAACTAGCAACAGTTTCAAATTAGCTTTATCAGATCACTATAAAAACTGCCCTCTTCCTTGTAATGGACTTACTAAACATGGATTAAAATAAAAAAATAAAAACAAACACTCTTCTTTTGTAACAATATCAGAAGATCCCATGTAGTAGCTATGAGATCTAAAACTGTGTGAATTAACTGTTTTTGACTTTCTTTAAGTCTTCTCTCTAATCTCTATAAAAACAGACTGAGGTATGCCTACGTATTAAGCGGAAGAGGAGGGTCATCCTCCATCATTACACAATCACTAGACAGATTTACTTGAGCGCTCTCTCACTCAACCATCTATTCTGGGATCTGCAGGAAGCACTTTCATTCATAATAAAAAGCATTCGTAAAACAGGAAAGAGCGGTACGGCCAAATCCCAATGAATGGGTTACCTTATGAAAAACAAAACAAACAGACGGATGTTGCACTGTTTGGAGATTGACCACCACAGTGTGTTCCGTCAGACTGGTTTGCTTTACCTTAATGTAAATCACTGCTGTGGGCTAATGCTGCTGTGACAAGCAGGTCAAACCAGTGGAGCTACAACCAATGTTGAAAATCATTTAGTCATCTAGTGTAGCCTGCCCTGGCCTTGGTTCTGCTGCTTTTAGCTCAGCCGTTAGCACAAGCTTTCATGAGCAGATGCCAGTCCAAAACCTTTGAATCCATCGACAGTTAATTAACAACAGCGTAGCGAGAGGAGAGCACAAGGGAGACTGAACAGCAATCTAAGGGAAAAGTGAGAAGGAGAGAGTCATGTATACACTAGCAGAGGGGTGCCCAAACATTTTTGCTTGGAGGGCTAAAACTTAATAGTGGAAAGCAAACACCTATTGTATTGTTAAGATGCCACATGGTATCTAGCATAATTGATAATAAGGTATCCTGCACATTTTAAGAGCATTTTTAACTCATAATTATTATTATAAAAAAATGTATCCACTGGAAACATCTGTCGGGCCAAAACAAACCTTATGGCGGGCCAAATTTGGCCCACGTGCCTCACTTTGAGCAGCCCTTCTCTAGCACAATGGTCAAGAAACTAATATGGTGATTGTGTTCAACGCAAGTGGTTCAAAGCTTATTAAAAGAGAGAATAGCACAGACTAGAGGGAGAATAACAGAATCCATTTACACAAGGACCTAAAGGCTGATGTTACAGAGACTAGTCCAGGTAGCCAGTGCAATGGCAGCAACAAATTGCCAGCAACAGGCATTGTGACTAACTATGCATTACTATCATTAGCCCCTTAACAAACCATTAACTAAGCCTCTCTGCCCCACTCTATTCTAATCACTGTTAGAACTGTCTTCAAAAGACATGATATTATAGTCTGGCATGTACTAAATTAGTACAGGCAATATTTTTGCCCCATAGACAATTTATCATGCAGCCTGTATGTCTAGGTTAATGTCATCAACTTTATCATCCTGATGGTGTCAGGAAATGATGTTGTAATGTTTTATTGAAGATTTACTACACCAATCCGTAAAGTTAACATGATTATCTACTACTGCTGGCAGGAATGAGTTGACATGCAGTGGCAAAACTACTGATAAAGAATGTCCTAAAAATCTGTTGCTGTGACACAGCATCACTTCGCATTCTTCTTTGCCACCAGAAAAAAAGTACAGTGGCCAAGCATGCAAACACTCTCAACCCAGCTCTCTAGTCATAGATGGAGTTAAGTGAAATAAACCTTCACTCAGAGGGCACAGCAGGAGTTCGGAGCATAGGGCAGGACCCTTGATGTCATTACCTCCATTCCCAGTGTAAGCAAGTGCACTGTAGAGAAGAACCAAAAGACCTAAGCACGTCTAAGCAAATCCCATTCTTTCATCAGGAAATGAGAACTAATGGGAAAATGACGTAATGAAAAATCTCCACATTAAGTTCACTTGCATAATAATTTATGTGGAGACTAGGGATAATTTTTTTATACTGGCAAATATTGTATAATCTTGATATCGTTATATCACGCATCTTGTTTATGCTGCAACTATATTGCTTGTTGCGGAATCAGACGTCAAAAGGAATGCTACTTTTTTAGTACCTGGGCTGATTAATTGCTTAATAATGTTTCCTAGTGTCTGAAATCATTTAAGGGAATTGCAACTAAGCACTTCAACCTTAATGCGAAAAACATTAACTTTGGCATAAAATTATGAGAACATCTTTGTATTTGTCTTTTGCATGTGGACCCTTGAGAGCTTCACTGCAATAAAGCATTAATTTGATAAAGGCCCCAAAATCCCCAAACATTTTACGCAACTCTTTCCCAATACATATAACTGATACATCATGATGCCACTCTAGGATGTTTTCTTGTTAATTTGAGCTGATTCATAATATACAGTCATTCAGCGCAGAGGACAGTGTGCTCTCTTGTAAGGAAGCTAAGGCAAACTAAGTAAATTCCCCATTTAAAGCCATGCAATTGAGCTGATGGTTGCTTCTAAATCCTACAGAGATAAGAAATCCGCCAACAGATTTAAACTATTCCTAATGTCCCCAAGGGAGTCCCATCTGTTGATTTAACCTGTATGGTCTTCGTTCAAAAAGGAAAGCAGCATCTTGTTCAGCAGAAAAAAGCTCTGTGTGTGTCCCGCACATGTAAAGTTCAAGGCAGGGCAGGGAAGGATGTGCTATGCAATGTGCTGAGGCTTGCAGCACTTCATTGCTGTGCTCCACAACAGGAAACCAGGGACCCATTGTCTAACAGGACTGAAACAACAGGCCTGTCGAGTGCTGCCTCCTCCAGTACCATGTGACACTGGTGGGGGACATGTGACAAACTCAGGGATGAGGAGCAAGAGGGCTGCCTTTACTGTTAGATAAAAAAAGAAGTGGGGAGAGAAGGAAGGAATGCATGCATTTCTGGACCTCATCCATCTCCACTCCAGGCCAGTTCTGCTGAGGTGGTTTTGGGATTGCAGTTTCCTCTTTCTCACAAATGCACGCTTTATCTTACATTCACACAGTGCTGCAGAATGTCAAGTGTTCAGCAGATCTGTATCCTCACCAGCCTGTCACGGGATATCAGCTGGTCAGTTACTAGCACAGTTCAAAGTGCAACATGCAAACCTTTCAAGGTGATATTTAAAGAGCATGGCACCATAAACAAATGCCCTTTCCACTCGGCAAACAGTAGGAATGTAATAGTACAGGTGCCACAACAAATTACATTTACTATCAAACAAACAAATCTGAAACATATGCATTTAGTGTCAGTACTGCCAGATTTCAAGTCCCATCTTTTCAGAGTATTCAGGGAACTTAATCCTTTCTCAGACCACAAACATCTAATGTAATACTATCAACAGTCAACTGAATTAACCTGACGTACAATTACACTTATTTTGTCATTCACTCATAATAGCATTCTGGGCAAATTTACAAATTTTGTTCACAAAGTTAACTGCTGGGATCTGAGGATAGCATGTTCACTAAGGTATATTCCTAAAGGATGTTTAAATTGAAAGTTAGGGTTCTCATTTCAATGTTTGCCTTTGTTTGACAGTCATACACATTTTATGTAGGATACCACCATTACTAAGTGTTCTATGGAAAATGTGAACTACATATTATGCATTTAACCAAAAGGTTCTTGGTGGGTGTTTTGTAAGTGCTTTATCAAGGAGTTAACTGATGAAATGTTTTGTAAGCATAGCAGGTTATTGTGTATACTAACAAAACATCCACATATGCAGAGAAAGTAAATTAACAGTAACATGTCATTATGGACATGCATGAGAAATACTGTGATGAATTAACACACTGTTTGATAAACTTAGGCTTTTCCCTCCACAAATCATCAACAATGCCCATTTGGCACAGAAAAGGAAACCTGGCTTGTCAAACCCTGCTTACTAAATAATATATGCAAGGAAGACATTGTCAACAAAGAATGGGCACCATGTTGTCATTACATAAACAGGATCAAGAGTCATTTTTAATTATAATAGACAGCCAACTTCCAGGTAGGGATGGCTATCGAGGACCTGTCTTAAATTGATACAGATTCCTGGTAGGATAAGTGTTAAAAGTAGAGCGCATGACAAACTGAGTGCATATACTATGTTGTATGGGGCCTAAGTTATAGGTATTTTACATGATACTTGTGCAATTAAAGTTTTTTAACTAGAGTCTGTAGTAAACTATATAAATGGATGATATATAAAAATGCAAGCTATGCAAATTGACCGGATGACAGGGGACACACACTCGCAAAGTTTGTGTGCGTGCGTATGAGAGTGAGTGAGAGTGAGAGACAGAGAGAGTCCGCTCAATAGGTCAATGTAAGAATTGTGTGTAAGCGTCACTTAAAATAAAAAAGTGGGATACAACAAATAATTAATTTAATTACTAAAGTTAATTTCAATGTGGCAACACACTTGTATAAAATTTATATTTTAGAATGACAACTGAGAAGCATAACATCTTGACATGAGTTGTTTTACAATTTTATCACATTTCAATTAAATGGATAAAAACCTCATCACCCAGCCCCTGATATTTCTCTGTGGTAGTCCACAAGAATATGCTAAGATGGACAGCTTTGAGGGGCATACGGCTATGATATTGTTTAACATGAACTTCTCAAGACAACTTCATACGGTACACTAGTATGTCAAACTATGTGCAAAATAGGAGTTATTTGAATTGTTTTAGGAGACTTGGTGCAAATAAGAGTTAATTGAACCCGGTCGCAGAAAACAATGTTAATGTCACCTCTAATTGCCACAAGATAACACTGAAGGAGTAAAGTTTCTCAAACGAATGTTGTTTTGTTGAAGCACAAGTTTTAAATTATAGTTAGTATGAAGTGATTATTTTTTAATATATACATAGTAGCTTTTATGTACAGAGCAAATAGTGAAATAAAAATAGTGGCCCTGTTGATCTCTTGTTTGCAGAGTTCCAATATGGGGGGGTAATCAATACCACAGTCATTTATCAGGCTTAATTTACAGTATAAGTGGTAAAAACAAACTTAATTGAAAAATAAACAACAACCTCTTGTATCTAAAGCGGATTTGCTGAGCATGCATGCTGTAATAGCTGTGTAAACAAATCATGACAGCACCAAAAGCATCTATAAAACCAGCTTATGGAGGTTGGTCTCTCCAGGATCCTGTGACTCTACTGCATCAATAAGCTAGGGTAACTTCCTTCCTGCTATCTGGGCGCTTTTGTGGGGAGCATCCAGCATCTCATAATACCTGACAAACTCTGTCCATTAACTCTGTCCATTAACAAGATTAATGGACAAACTAATTAGGACAAACCAATCAGAAATTAGCCAACATTGTAATTAATCCACAATTGTGAGAATTTATCCTGACACAAGGTCATATCTACCAGCTTTAATTTGCTGCATGATCTTTTCAAGTGTGAAACATGCATGAAACAGCAGATGCAGGTCATGCATTAGTGATAGTTGCTGGTGATCTTTTGGGAGTTGATTAGTCACACAAAATGACCTTGTGATGTGCCAATGACACAAATCAGGGAAAGCACACAGTTCATATCACAGAATGATACAGTGCAAAACAGTGATTAATCTGAATACAATGCAAGAAGTTATTGTATTATGCAAAAAATGTAGGCCTACACAAAGGTAAAACATAAAGAAGAAGATACTCGACGTTCCATGTGAAATACACTGGTTCCTTGAATGAAATCTTAGTTAAATTCAAAAGCTACAAGTATGATTTTACTACAAAGTTCAATTTTTATTCACAGTACCCACAGTAATTTACCACTTCTGTATTGTTCTCTCTTGTTACTCACTTCAGCAATCAATAGGGCTTAACAAAAGTCAAAAATTATTCCATAATAATTTCATTGCAACTGTATGTATAAAAGACCCTTGCATAGCTCTGAAGCTAAGACTCCATATGTTCTCCTGTGATAGGCCAACATATTAACTCATCAACTGATGTCAAACTAAGATGACATTAACACAGTGCTGTGCTGCACTGTGACTTCTGTGAATTTTTTGAGAAACTGTTACACATGGCTTTTGTTTTAACACAATCAACAGCAAACAAAAATGACCAAATCTGAGGGCAGCATCCACCTGCTTTGAAAAAGAACAACCCAGGTAATAGTTTCTCAGTAGCAGATAGAAATAATAAGATCAGGAGGACTAGGTTCAAACATTCACTCTGTTCAGCTGTCACTGGGCAAGATACTGAATGTCACACTCTAGTCCAATGGTAGAGACCCTGACCTCTGACCTCACTTCCAAGGAACAGTGTCAAAATACTGTTTTTAATATTGAGCAGAGACAGGGCTTCTTAGAAATTAAGGAAACACAAGTAAATTATCTACATTTAGCCCAAAGTCATTAGTCTGGCAAGCCTGTGAAGCCCAACGATGTTTGTGTTCAGACCTGGCTAAAAAAACAATAAAAAGATTGAATAAACAAATGATTTTCTTGAAGCCAAGATGTAGAGATATCACATTTCTCATCTGAGGCTTGAAAGAAACACCTAAAAATCACTATAATTTTTTCACTACATCTTGAAAGTCAGCACTCCAGACTGAATCCATAAGCTTGGAAAGCCATGGATGTTTCCACTTCCTCAACCTGACCTACTGGCAGATTTATTGGGGTTATAGTAAAGGTGTGGCCATTTAAACCAAGAGGCAAGCTCAGTCCATATAGAACATAGGCCTGCACAATCAAGGAAACCACCTGTTTTTCATAGTATGACAGAAATGTTTAATACCAGATGTATTACTACCATATCAAGGGGAGAGTTTGCCTAACAGACAACAGAAACATAGATCAACAGAAACAGAAGTCATTCTCAGTGAATACTTGATCCTCAGCCAACTTTGGCAAAGTCATTCAACACGGGTAGACGGAGAGCTATAGGACAAACCAACACACCACATGACCATTTCTACAACCGGCCAACGTGATTATCCTCCTGAGGTCGGGTAATCACTTCCATAGTTATAGGACAATGGATATTTTTAAAATGTGTAAACGACACACAGAAGTTAACAATAATAGTGGAAATATTTTAACTTTTTATTTAGCTGCCAATGTGTCATGGCAAGCGTACATAATGCGGCTCAACCATGTCAGTACAGGTAATAAGATAATGAACAACTATTAAAGCTATATTTCTGACATTCATGCTTATCGCAGCATTAACAATCCCCATCTGTACTACAGCTGTGTGTAACGTTAATCTGAGAAAACGAATACTTTTTTCTGAGAATGTATTCATGGCCGATATAACTTAACGTTACGAGAAAGGGCTGGGATAACATAACAATTCTGATAGCGACTTTGTATAAATGTGTATGTACCTTCTGTTTGTGTATTGCAGACTTTTTGTCATGTATATCACGAACAAGGGTGGCTAGTCAAAGTGTTAGCAGGAAGGCTAGATGCTAACTAAGATAAACGTCATCCACCCTGCCAAGCTAGTTAGCATAGCTCGTATTAGCTAACTCTGCTTGTTAGCAATCCTTAACTTGTGTTTGAGAAGTCTCTGGAGCCGTTGGTCATTTCGTACGGATTACGAATGAAAGACACACTTTACCTAATAATTTAACCATTCATTCATCCACATACCTGCAGGTGCTCCTGAAAGCGAATAGGCAGTATCTGAGCCATGGCGGTTCCTCTCTCACTCTCCTCCGGTTTCTTCTAATGCTAACAAACTACGGCTTCTTCTCTCTGATCCTAGCCGGACAGCCAGGGGCCTCTAGTCTAAAGTCCCAATTAATTAATTCTAAACCTTGTGTAAAACGTGCTGTCGGTGTGACGGTACTTTTTTTGTATTCGTCCCTAAACTGTTTACTTGCGGGCTTCCCTTGGCTAACAACTGACTGCCGCTACACCGACTCCCTGGACCTGCAATGGCGGTGGAGGTTGGTCTGCAGAGAAAACATCCCGGAAATGGAAGTCCACTCAATGAGGCGGATGAATACGGAGTCACACTTTTTTAAAAGTGCATCATGGCGTGTATAATTACTATTCCCTTGGTGCATTTTAGAATATTTAATATATAGTTGATATTATCTTTGAAATAACAAACAGTGACACAAGACTTAAACATAAAAAATATATATAAAAATAAATGTAAAACTGGAACTACTTCTTTCTATTCGCCCTTTGATTTTTGCCACATCATTCGTCTTTGTAAATTAACGTCAGTCCTACGTCTTGTTCCTCTCAGCCAATCAGAACACTCTCAACGCAAGCCAGAAATTCCACTTTATCGTGTTCTCAATAACAACATATTAAACATTAATTATATTTAAATTAGGTTCCATATGCTCCCGGTCAGTGTGCTCCACATGCTCTATTATCATATGATCATAAACCAACATTTATTTGCCTTTTGTTAGACAACACTGGATAATATCCACAACTTACTTTAAAATGAACTTTCACATACCCTGGTGATCTGGACACATTGCTGACAAAAAAAAAATCAAAGGCAAAACGTTACGTGTACATAAACGTGTGCATGCACCATGTGTGTGGTAATGTCACATGACATATACTGTAGCATTTATTTCAACTGTTTTCGTGACACAAGTAGATAAGCAGACAGGTTCTTACTGACATACCGTAGGTGTCCTACATCAGCTATTATGCCATTCAAAGCTAGCAATGCAAAATATGTACTTTTTGAGAACTAAATTATCCATACACTGAAATGCAACTTAAAATGTGAGCAATAAGCCTCTTCATGTCATTTTCTTAGGACAATCTGTGAAATAAAAATTATAGGCAAAAAAATAATGACATATTCACTAAAGTCTGAAGGCAGAATGTGTTTTGGTAAGAATCATGCAATATCTGTTGGGTGGAGTGTGCACCCAAGTGATCATTTCCCTTTTTTACATCCACAATTCCTGTTGGCAGAGGATGTAACTTTATTGCTCAATGTAAAACTGACAGCTGGGAAAACCGTTCCTCAAACAAGCTGACCTTTCATCAGAGATGTCATTCTGCTGAGCCAGCAATTAAGGCTTGCGAAGAAAAGAATGGTAGCAGGAAAATGAGTATATGGCATTTGTCAATCACACATCATGATGTCTGCAGAATTCAGCAAGACCCCAAACCTTTCCCTGACACAATAACGTAGAGACACTGTAGAAAATAAAGCCCTATTTAATTAAGTTTGTGTCCAAGCAATGGTCATCTGAGAAGATTATTGTTGTTTGGAGGGGAGATATGAGAGAGTAAAACTGCAAACCAGAATACAATTCTTTTTTTACTCAATGTTTCATTACGTTGATATCTACTAAATAATAAATGCAAAATTAAGTCAATCACCATTTTAAAAACATTGGTATATAGATGCCAGCCAATTGAAAGTACCAGATCAGACATACTGTATGTTTGTGCATTGTTCTAAGGTTTTTGAGGATAAATGACATGAACAAACAACATCAGAAGAAAATGCTCTAAATGTAATAAGAGTGTTATTTTGGTAATGGAAAATATCCAACACCATAACATTAAAGGACTCATGCAGCTGCTTTTCCATATGACTAGTGTCCATGTGCATTTAGACAATTGTATTGCAGATTCATTAACAGACAACAAATCAAGTTAGTTTCAAAAACATGCATGGGATGTTATTAACATGGTCTAGAAAGTCCCCATGATGATGTTGACTTTTCTATTTTCTGTGGCATCATAATATTGAATAGTCCCAAGAGCATCAGAATCCTTCCAAACAACATCTGGTTTGTGATCCAGCCAGAGTAAAATCCTGGCCAAAGCAACTAAAAAAATTGAAAAATAAGAAAAGAAAAAACAGACTGAAACATTTCACAATCAAACTTTAAGGGGAAGTGCAGAGTGTAGGGTATATTATTTACACAAAATGCTCAAGACAGAATTCCTGCATCGTAAACCTGCATCGCCAAATTACTGCAATGAAATCTAGAGTGTTAAATATATCATTTAAAACTCACAAATGACATTTACCACCAATATTTATTTATATTTATGTCTGCTCTGTCCGATTGTATGAACAACCCCCCCTAGAAATACAAGATTTTGATTTATAAACACAAGCAATTATGAATAGTTTTTTTTCTTTTTTTTCTTAGAATACATTAAGGTAAATACCTTGTTTACAATCAAGCTGAGTCAAAATAAAGGTTGAATGAATAAACAACTAAATGATTGGTTTAGCACTCCAGCACCTAAATGAATGAGTTTCAATGGAGACCAGTCACTGCTGAGATGCATACAGCGTAAACTGAATCTCTCTATTCCTTTCTCCTGAGATCAAATTGGTGATTTTTGTTTCCCACCTGGAACCAAGTCTAATAAACCTGGACCAGACCATGCAATGTGTTTGCTGATCTATTGCTCAGAGGCAGAGGGTGTAGTGGAGGCCGTCCTGAATAGACCATTCACGCTGCTGTTGCCATGGATTCACAGACGAGGAAACACAAGACTCAGACACTAACAGAGAAGCCATGTGTGTCACGATAAAAGAGTGGCCTTTGGACTTTCTGCAAGGATGTCACACAGGCCCGCTGACACTGAGATTAGCCCCAGGCTCCATAGAAAATGAAGGGCAGCGCTGACCGGTGCTTCTGCAGCCTTTACCCTTGTCTTTTCTTATAGACTCTCTAACAAGATGTCCCCATCCTTTATTTAATGTATCTCATCTCCTTCAGCTCACCGAGGAGTCAAGTAAGGTCCTCACGAGAGCAGCCATGATTGGACTTGATATATGTGCAGCAAATGGGATCATGCTTACAAAAAGGTAACTGTCTCCTTTACAGATTTTTGACCGTTAGTACACTCCAGTGTTTTGGCAAGGATTTAGGCACAGATGGGAGCTCCGTGTCTTCCTGTGGCTGGGAGGATCCCATCAGGGATGACTGAGCGGGACTGACATTTGGATCCGGAACCAGGATTGAAAAGTTCCATAGAAGGCCTATTGGCTCTTCTCTTCGTCCTTTCTGTCAGTCGCAAGAGATAATTTTTCATTGCTACATAGAATGTGAAAGTGCTATTTGAAACACTGACAAATGTGTTCTCACAATGTAACTGCGAGTGTTCTGAAACTGGTTTTATATTTGGTGCTGGGTACAAGCGGAATGATGAAGAAAAGCTTTTACACTTTTGTAGTGGGACAAGCTAAACTCTCGATTTATATAAGTAGTAAGAGCCAAATCCAGAATGGGTCAGGCGTGGATTTACTTCCTTTGTTTGTTACACTGGTGGAAGCCAGAGTCTGCGTTGATTTCACATTTTTCTTCCCTGATGAAAAACATGGATGAGTTATTTCCCAGTGGTGTTCCATTAAATCTATTTCCTCAGTCTCTGAGAGGGAATTATTATTTTTATTCTGTATTTGTACAAGTTTTTTATTAAACCTTTTTAAGTCTGTCTAATGATTTGTCCTGTCTCATCTGTTTCTGTAAATGAAGAGTTTTAAAATCAAAACATCTCTCTCATCCTCCCTGCTCC
Source organism: Bovichtus variegatus (assembly GCA_943593645.1). Taxonomy (NCBI): domain Eukaryota; kingdom Metazoa; phylum Chordata; class Actinopteri; order Perciformes; family Bovichtidae; genus Bovichtus; species Bovichtus variegatus. The sequence continues at coordinate 5,754,772 of CALSCE010000030.1, forward strand.
ACTTTAAGAAGGCAGATGTTAGGGGGATGTTATCACAAAAGCATACTGTATACACACACACTTTCTAGTATTTCTCTCTCTTTTTGTCTGACATTTAGCAGGTTCAAGTTCATTCAGCTCCCTCTTTCATTGTCACATGAGGATAGTAATACCACCACTGTTGTAAACATTTTGTCCGTCTAAGTTGAACTATTACACACATGCTAAATAATGCTTGCACAAATCATCTTGGGTCATTTGGGTTTCATTTTGTTTTCACAAACTCACAGCATTTTGTAGTCTAACCTTTGAACATCAGTGGCGGTGAGGTTACTAATTGACTGTGTGGGGGCCTTTGCACCTTGCAAGCAAGGAGAAGAATAGTTTGTGAAGAATACCAGTCTGACGAGGGACCAATAAAGTCAAATTTTTGATGCAAGAACCTATTTCTGTCTTTGCACTTTGGTTACATGTATGTATGAGTCAGCTGCCCTCATTGTACTGAATTCAAAACCTACATTAGGGAGTTCACACCTGTCTCGCCCCAAAATAAACACATACTTTTAGAGCTTGACTTAGTTTATCACAAACAAATACAACTGTCACATTTGTAAGTGAAATGATATGTAATTTCAATAAAAAACGGTAAAAGCTGTTTCCCCTGCATACATATTTGATTTGGAATTTGATGTCATCTAGTGGACAGAGGCCTCAATTACACGTTGTCGGCTTAGCTAGATAACATTTTAGTGTTGCATCTATTCTCAGATTCATATGAGTGACACTAACATGTTTTTGGTCCAGTTTAATGGGTAACAACAGAAGTCCTCTAACAATGAATGTCCGCACTGCATAGTTGTAATAGTACGCAGTGTATTGTCATTCTGGACATGCTGCATGCTGTTGAGACTCTAGTACCATGTACTGACAGAGGGTGGTACTGTGACTTTGTGACCAAATGTGCTACTTCCCTAACAGCATCTGAATACTTCCCATGCTAAATGGTGGTAATGCCAGTTTGACTCTGTACTAGTGTACCCTGCACTGCAGCATGCTCTTCCTTCAGAAACATTAACTAGTCATTGTATTAAAAGTATCATCTCTCCCCATAAAACTTTTTTGTTCAAACACACATGCACTCTCGCTGCCTAAATTCATGGGAGACACAAAAGTAGGTTAGAGGTCATGCCCCGTGGTTTTAGGTTGTTACAACTCCATTGGTCAGTAATGATTAATAAATAACGACGACGTTTCGGAGCATGTTTTCCAATTTGCATGTTAAAAACTGGGCTTTTACAAGGAACGTCAGTGCATAATAATACACATGACTTGATAGTGCTGTCATGTGATGGTTTATTGTTTTGAGGTTTTAGCACACAGAAAAGCACATTGGAGTTGAATGTCTTGGCTCATCAAAGATGCGGGAAATCATCACTTTAACCTCGTATCTCCTGTTTATCCAGAGAAATATGAGGGCTGACTTTTGCATGCTGATTAAAATTATTTTTTTATTTTAACGATGCATTATAATGAACTTAGTTAAAACATTCCAGAAAAATATGTTAAAATGACCAAACTATAAACCCAGTTAATAACCTCCTATTTCCATTTGTGTATCTAAGTGTTGCATGCCTTCCTGGAACCCTTCAAGTGAAATAGATACGACCATGAATAATGTTTTGATTTCTCATCACTCCTCCATCCTCCTTTTCTTTGTATTTACAGGGAATCAGTTCATGCTCACCATGTGCATCAGCACCATTCCTTCTGCTGCACCAGCTGAACTAAATCACTACTCTCCAGTGGTAGAATATAAGTTCAAGATACTTGCACTTTTCTTAAGTATTTCCATTTCATGCAACTTTAAACTTGTACCTCCCTAGATCTGAGAGTTAAATGTTGTATTTTGTACTCCACTACATTTATCTGACAGTTTTAGTTACTCCTGATACAATAATCTGTATCTCCAGATGTGTTGATGTTGAATGTTTGTCATAAACTGAAAGATGACGTGTTCTTTTATGTGTCGAGAAATTTCTCCTACTTCTTAAGCTGAATAAAGTCTTTAAAAAGCCTCAGCTAGAAATGCATCGTCACAAAGCTGAAAACAGGCCATTTTTCTAAGAAACTCATGAAAAGTTGACTTTTTAGAGACACGTGGTTCCCACAGGACAGAGACAAACCTACACACATATGATGATCTTATAGAATATGATGCATAGCTGTAGATTAAACTACCCGACAGTATATAAGGGAGTTAATATGAGCACAACCTTAAACATCTACAGCAGTAAAATGCAACATACACATTAATGCAGCAGTAATATTAATCCAGAAACATCATATATAACATTTTACTGCACAATGAGTACTTTTACTTTTCGTACTATAATTACATTTAGATGATAATTCATACTAACTTTTACTTAAGTAAAGTTTGAAATGCAGGACTTTTACTTGTAGTGGAGTATTTTCACAGTGTGCTATTAGTACTTTTCCTTAAGTAAAGGATCTCAATACTTCTTCCACCACTGCTACTCTGTTATTTTTATTGGAATGTTGGTCTGTTTGTGCAACTTGTGAGCTTTGGCCTTGACACTGTCAGTCAGTCTTGGATGTAATTTTCATGGGAACATGGCACAGATAGTCGTAACAGAATAACAAGATGAATGCTATTTTTGAGACAGAACTGTTTGGGGCGGTTTTTGTTATTTGTTTTGTTCTTTTAGTATATGGTACAATGCGAAGCAGAATTTACACGTGTGTGCTTGAAATTTCACACACAGATCAAACATTAAGCCTGGTGTCTTTCAAAGGGAGGAGTCTCTGTGTAGTCAGAATGAATGTTTGTACGTACAGTACTCCCTCGGTTACTTCCCTCTGTGTGGGTGACAGCTGACCAGATGGGAAAGAGACACAACATGAGATCAAGTACAGGTAATACACTCAAACCTTTTGACATTTTCTACACTTTTCAAGCTATCTAATATGTGCTGTCGGATTCATGTTGTCCTTTTTGTTTGTATATTTAATCATTTTTGTATGTTTTTTATCTCTCAATGTATGCCTGTGCTATCTTTGTATTCTACCGTGCTGCATTTAGGATCAAATTTAGATTGTTTAGAACTATTGTCTGTATGTCAAATGAAATATAGATTTGAACTTGATCTCTAAACCTTGACTTGATGAAGAAATTCAATCGATCCATTCGGATAGTGCTTCCAAGGTAAAAAAAAAGATCATTTCATTTCAGCAGCTTATCTTTGTGTGTATATAAGGCCGCTATGCGCTAGAACATTAAAAAAAAAGGATTTATGGTAAGGAAAAACAAACAGTGACCCATTAGCGGCACTGAAGTGTCTGTGGTATGAGCTATTCAGGAAAAGGGGCTGCATGTGAGAGATAGATTTCATCTGGGATCAGAGATTAGCTACGTGTGTTACATTATTGTAACAGTTTGTTTTCATGTTCCACTGTGTCAGAGAAACAAGGACTCTGTGTCACTGACATGATGAACCGGGCAGATAAGCAGTGTTGACGACATTTTCAATTTAGTGTGTCAGCTGTAGACATTTTCATTCATCATACATTTATTTTATTTTGATTTCATCTTTATTTATACTGTATAGGTTGGCTGATATACAAAGCCCCGTTAACAGTCAATAGATATGGCAATGTGCAGAGAGGTAGAAGTATTTGAGACCACTTCAATAACAGAAAAGGCTCTTCAATCAGTTTTGGTTCAAGCCTGGTAGAGCCAATCATTAGAGCAGGCTTGGGCAGTGGTGGAAGAAGTAGAAGTAAAAGTACTAATATCACACTATACAGATACAATACAATCAATACAAGTGAAAGTCCTTCATTCAAAACCTTACTTAAGTAATAAGTTTTATCAGCAACATTTTACTGAAGTATGAAAAGTAAAAGTATTGATTGAGTATTAAAATGTTCCCTGTCAGTGTTTTACTATTATATATGATGTGTTTGGATTAATATTACTGCTGCATTAATGTGTATGTTGCATTTTACAGCTGTAGATGTTTAAAGTTGTGCTAACTTTAACTCTTTTATATACTGTTGGGTATTTTAATCTACAGCAATGCATCATACTCTATATGTTTTTTAGTTTTGCTGTCCTGTGAGAACCTAGTATATCTAAAAAATCGCAGTTTTCAGCTTTTTGACAATGCACATTTCACATGTTCCAAGAGGCTTCATAAATAGTTTAGAAGTAAGAGAATACCCATAAGGCAACACTTCATCCTTCAGTCCATCACAAACATTCAACATCATCACATCTGGACATACATGGTTTTCACTGTACAGGAAGGGGATGGAAATGTGTAACTGTAAAATAACTAAAGCTGTCAGACACATGTAGTGGAGTAAAAAGTACAATATTTGCGTCTGAGAAAGTGGAAATACTCAAGTAAAGTAAAAGTAGCTCAAATTTCTACTTAAGTACAGCACTGGAGTAAATGTACATTGTTATCTCCAGTAATCAACCTGAGAGCAGAGTGGATGTGTAGGAGTGTCAGAGTGGAGGCAAGAGCATGTTGACACCCCCATAATCCAGATCTGAGAGCAAATTGGCTTCAACAATCCTCTCTATGCATCTTAGAAGGAAAGTTGGTTCTGTTTCTGTACAATGAGCCATTCTTCAGTAAGTCCATCAACAAAGTTTTTCTTCGTGCTATTTCAATGTCAATTTCTCATTAAACCCAAAGCCAAGATATTTGTATTTGGTTACCCTCTCAATGTTAAATGGTCAGAGTGTAAATAAATATATTATTGTAATCTATTTGTTTGCATATAGAGAATAGCAATGATAACCAAGTAAATTAAGTACCAATTCAGTACTCAGTATTTAGTATACGTGCAACTTGCATTGCATTCACGGAGAGTTATAATTTCGCTATTGTTAATTGAACAGAATCAGCAACACAATATAAAACTGTATCGTTTGTGTAAAAGTGAATATTACACTCAGACGCAGCGAGAGAGAGACAAGAGACAACATCATTTACATAAATGGTGAACAGGACTGGGCCCAACATGGATCCCTGCGGTACACAATTTGGATACTAGAAAAGGAGGAATGGAAATGTATGAATAAATTGATAACATACCCCTCTATGTTTCCTTTTAAACCCATGAACTGATAATAACACTGTTTTTGAATGCTTGAGTGTATATCTCTGACAGAATATCACTATGTAAATTGTCCTGATACAATAATCAACATAGAAACAAATGATGTTTTATGTAAACAATTCTGATTGACTGTCTGATATTTTAAGTTGCTAGGTCCTGTCAAGTTTTGATTCTTTATTTATCACATATTCATTAGAAATTTACAACCTAAATGTTTTTAATGTTCTTTGATTCCCTCCCCTCTTAGAGAGGGCAAAGACTAAAGATAATTACATAAAGTCAAACCCTACTTTATGGTGCCTTACGTGATAGTTTAAGTCAGCAGATATGTCATCAGTGGCTCAAATCTTACTGTTAAACTGATGCCTCACTGTTTAGTAGACAGAACCACGCAGACGTTCACAGAGCTGTAAGTTCAAATTAGTATACCAAATGTGATTGACGGCTAATAATCATGTCTGATTTGTCTTGCAATGCTGTTGAATTTGATCTGGGGTGTGTGGTACCAATGATTAAAAAGGAATATGGTAACTATGTCACACATTTTGGTGAATATATACAGATATGTATGAATGTTAAATGTCACTCCATGAATGTTATGCTGCTAAAGCTATTAAATTCATATGTTATCTGTTTTTCAAGGTTTGGTGGAGATCATAGGGTTGACAGAGTAAGTCTGCTTTTCATCTAATTGTTTGCTCCAATGCTCATACGTTTCGAAAAACCTTCTTCTTAAAACCTTCTTAACCTTCTTACCTTCTTCTTATAACCTATCTATTAATTGTAAGTTCAAGCTAAAACGTGAACTTCACTTCTATTACTACAAAATTGTTTTTAAGATGATCAGGCACAGCATAGAACAGAGTTGGATATTTAGCCTGAAAAACAGAATTACACATTAATTTCTCGCCAAAACTACTTTATCACATTAATGTTTAGTACATACAGCTTGACAGGAGTTTAACAAAATGTAAATGACTTGGCATGTTGACTTTTGGAACGTAGTAATCTTTATAGTTTGGGCCCGGGATGAGGCTGTATAGATTCTTGTTGTAATGATAACAACAGTTCATATTGTGCAACTAATTTGTATTAAAAATTGTAATGGTTATTGTATTACTTTCAATTATATTTAGCTCAAACTTTAAGTTTAGATTGTCATAAAGAAGGAAAATAGTTTATTATACTATTATAATAGTTTATTTTTCCTTTATCCTAGAGCTACCAAATGTATAACATTTAATAGTCAATAGTTTGTCACTAAAACTTAAGTCAAATGTCTCTCATTTCTCATTATCAGGAAATTTACATTTAATCCTAAAGAGGGAATAGACAACCCAGTAATGGTCACCACAGAAGACGCAGGTATCTTGCTACACATTTCTAAATATCTTCTGTGTACCAGACCATGATGAAACTCTGCTCTTAGCAGGTATGACAGCACTTTTCTGTCTCCTCCTGCTCAGAATCTGTGTCGACACCCAGCCCACGCCTGTGTGTTCTTAAACGAGACGAAGGGGGGTCCTACGGCTTCCATCTGCGGGTGGAGAGGGGACGCCAGGGTCACATCATCAGAAATGTAGTGTCAGGAGGGGTGGCGGGATGCAGTGGCCTTCAGGATGGAGACAGGCTTCTGGAAGTCAACAACTGCTACGTTGATGATGTCCCTCACCCTGAGGTAGATAAGCTCCCTACATTATTGAACTGACAAAAGCCTATCCAAAGGACTGATGGGATTCTAACTTCTGTGTTTACTTCTTAATGAATCAGGTAGCTAAGAAGATAAAGCTAAGTGGACACCAGTTATGTTTATTAGTGTTGGATGGGGGGGAGTATGAGCAGGCTGTGTCCCGAGGTGAAGACCTCCAAAGTCTGGCCAGAGCGCAAAAGGGCGAGGGCTGCAAAGCACCCAGACTCTGCCACATCACCAGGGATCCAGCCGCAGGTCTGGGTATCAACTTCACCCCCGTGGAAGGTAAACACTGCTAGTGGTAATCACAAAAAGTCCAAGGTTTGAGATAAGATGTGTAAGTTCAAGTCTGTGCAGTGTGATTCAGTTGCTCCTCCTGTTTCTGCTATGTAGGAGAGAAAGGTCGCTTCTCTGTGAGCCTGGTGAAAGGAGGTGCAGCAGAAAAGGCCGGCGTGTGTAAGGGAGATCACCTGGTCTGGATGAACGGAGCAACAGTGTCCGGCCTCACACACTCTGCACTCAGCAGGATGGTAAGAAGTCAGCCTTAAAATCAACATAAAAAAAGGAAAGTCACAACTTTTTTTCAGTGTACTTTGTCTTGCTGTCATTTACTCAATGACTGGTTATTAAAGGAATAATTCACCCTTTTGTATATTAATTACTCACCCCGTGTTACATTGAATTCTTGAAGAAAACTTAGTTTTTCTCCCTTTCCTCCACGGTGAAAGAAGAATCCATAAACAGAGAAAAGTCTTGATGATTCGAAGTAAATGGGGGCCGCGTTTAACAACATTTAAAACTTTATCAAAACATCCGTTTTCCAAGTATCATACAACTCGTGCAGTATATTCCAAGTCTCATTCACCCAGTCGTATGCTGGGACTGGGACATGCACTTTCACTATAACCTTACTATTTAAAACACTTCAGAATAACCATTCTCACGTTTGCACAGGCGCAATGTTTTGATCTAGTTTTGCTGTAGTTAAACGCAGCCCCCATTTACTTTAATTCATCAAGACTTTTCTTCATTCACCGTGGAGGGATGCCAAAAAAAAGTTTATTAAACAGTCAAGGTCGCACGGGGCGAGTAATTAATACCCAAACAATCATTTTGGGGGTGAATATTCCTTTAAACTTTTATGGCCTACAGAGGGTGTTTATAATTACAAGATTGAAGTTACTATGTCCAGCCTTGTCTTACAGTAATAAATAATGTTTTGCTGTAGATAAAAAAATGTGGCAATCACATCACCATCCTAGTGATTGACGGTGAGAGTGAGAAGAACTACATGCGACAGAGGATGCCCATCCTGCCCGCCATGGCTGTTCCACATAACCTGCCTTATAGGGCCAGAAAACTCCACCTGGTGTCTGAGCCCGAGGGATACGGCTTCCTCCTTCGGCTGGAGAAGGCACCATCGGGACGCTTATGTGAGAGGATAAAAAGAGTGCAAAAGTCAAACACAAGCATTCCAGACTTAAATTTTTTACTTAAATATCTGTGTATTTTTGAATGATAGCTCATGTCCTGCGTGAGATGGGCAGTGGCAGTCCAGCAGAGAGATCAGGTATGCAGGATGGAGAGCTGCTGATGGAGGTCAATGGGGACTCAGTGGAGTCACTTAAGCATGAGGAGATTGTGGACAAAGTGAGACTGAGTGGACAACAGATGTCTCTCACCACCATCACTCTCTCCGGGCTGGAGTTTTACACCCAGGTGGGCACCACTTAACAGAAACATGTCACACATTTCTTCGCATTTTTTTTAATTTTCAAAAGAAGAAGAAAAAAGCATCTGAAATATATTTGGAAGCCATAACTAAACATAATTCAGTTAAGATCAGTGATTACTGTTTCTTTACTTTATTTCGTTTCTGCAGTTGGGTCTATCCCCTCTTCTCTTCTGCGAGGATGGTGCTGTTGAGAGGGAAAAGGAGAGCAGCACATCAGCCGCTGCAGCAGAGCAGTCACTGCAAAAGGACACGGATGTCTCACGCAAGCCCAGACACTGTCCTGTCCAAAAAGGCCCTTTGGGGTTTGGCTTTAACCTGGACTGTGTCCCACAGAGTTCTGGGACCTTTATCAGCCAGGTGGGGATTAAATACTGCATTGCCCTTTGCCAGTGGTGGAAGAAGTACTCATATCACTTACTTAAGTAAAAGTATAAATATTAAATATAGATAAATGGACTGCATTTTATATAGTGCTTTTCCAATCTTTGTGATCACTCAAAGCGCTTTACAACACATCAGCATTCACCCATATTCACACAGAGTCAGAGGCTACCATGCAAAGTGCCACATGCTCATCAGAGATAACAACTCACACACTCACACACTCACACACTCACGGGCAATGTGGGGTTCAGTATCTTGCTCAAGGACACTTCGACATGCTGACTGTAGAGGCCAGGGATCAAACCACCGACCCTCCAACTAGTGGACGACCATTCCACCTCCTGAGCCACTGCTACCTGATATTTAAATTTTTTGTCAAATGTTTTTCCCCGCTGTAGGTGGCTTTTGGTGGCCCTGGGCAGAGTGCAGGATTACTTGTGGGTGATGTGGTGATGGAAGTCAATGGACTAAATGTGGAGGAGAAGTATCTGGAGGACGTGATTATGCTTGTGAAGGAAGGAGGACATTTTCTTTCTTTACTAGTCATGGATAAGACTGGCTACAACAAGCTGAAGCCGACTGACACACCTACGAGAGATATCACTGACAGTGAGGTATAAAACATTTTAAAGTTTATCTACTACATAATCTTTCTACACGTTTATCAAGTCACCAGTGAACACATTATTTAACATTTTTTCTTGTTTGCATCTCAGGAGGAGGATGATGAGATATCATCTTTGTGAGCGACAAAGATACTCACATTATTCTGAAGACATTACCCGTCCCACAACGCCTACTGAACAGACTTCAAACTGAGCTGAACAAGAAAAATTGTACCTATTATTATTATTATTGTGTTAATATTTGTGTGATTATTGTTATTAATAATAATAATACTATATTTGTAAAAAAAATATATAATAAGCGAAGGGAAAATAAAATAAGCTAAATGAAAGTGCAACAGCATGAATTGAAAAAATGTTATAACGTGTAATTGTGTATGATATGAAAATATCTTTCAGTACTTTATTATACATTAAACTGCTGATGTAGAACATTTAGCCAACAGTTGGCACATATGATCTCAACGAGTTTAAATACAGAATAAATACTAAAGGACCAGAATCTGCATAAACTACATTTCTAATTGTACCTACAGTATATGAATGGAAACCAGTTGCATTGTGTAATCAGAAACACATTTTGGCAATCTAAAAAGGGTGAATTGTATTGTTTTAGCTGAAATGGAGTGTCATGTGTATGTGTTTAAGTATTACGTATAAAATATTACATAAAAAATGTTTGTTCTTGCAGAGAGAGTATGTTTTTTCTGAGAATGTAGCTGATATCCAATATTGAAGTGATGGAAAAAAAATTCTATTGTGTAACAATTTTAAGTGCACCTACTGTATGTTTCTCTATATAATAGAACTATTTGCTATGTTAAACTCCCAAAATGCTTTACATATAACACAAACATAAAAGGGCCATCTGAAAATTGATAGAAAGCGCGACAAGATCGAGACAAATGTAAAAGTGGTGAAGTGCACAATAAGTCTTTCAGCAGAATTTATCTAACGGTACCCAAGATTTTGTCGTAACCTGACCAAATATCGCTGAGTGTCTAAGTCTAACTGATGTTGAGATCTTGGCTGATTTGTGATATGATGGCTGGATCATGCCCTGGGTGTAGTCTCTGTTTTGTTACTTTCATCAATTTGCCATATATTAGCAAAGTATGTTGTAAATGATGCCATAGTATAGTATGTCATAAAATGCATAAAAAATCATAGTATAGTACATCCTAATTTATTTACAAATTTTCCCCTCATCGCTTGCAGGATATGTTTGATAACATATCCTGCGTCCCCACCCCCCCCCAGTGGTCCATTTACAAATTGTTTTAAGTGACCTCCAATGGAAGTTAAACTCCTGGCTGTTATTTGTTGTTAATTATACATATCAGTGCAGTTAACCCCTGATATGTTGATATTTAAATCTGTATATGCAGATTGGTATCTTATACTACCCAGTTCCCAACTCTTTTAGGGAACTCTCTGATAAGGTTGTAACAGAAATCATTTACCAATATGAATATACTTCATTTCTTAGTTGTGTGTGTTATCTGTTTGGATGAAGAATAAGATGTACATGGATGCTGTGTTTCAAAAGGACTTTTGACTGAGCCCTTTGACATATCCACAATAAATATGTAGCTGATATCAAATATTGTAGTGATGGAAAAAATGTTCTATTGTGTAACATTTTTAAGTGTACCTATGTTTCTCGATATAATAAAACTATTTGCTATGTCAAACTTCCAAAATGCCTACATATAACACAAACACACAAAAGGGCCATCTGAAAATTGATAGAAAGCACGTTTCCTTTTAATTAGGTGTAACATTTAGAGTAAGTAAATTGGATGGTAACATATTTAAAATAAAAGCAAACATTTTACTCCATTCCATTTATTATGGATCATTAATTAATTATCATTAATTATATTAGAACCATTGTAAGATGTTGCTTGATCATGGCTCGTACCAGTGTTTCAAAACATAATAAAGGTGCTTAAAAGTCTTTTTCATGTTTTGTAGTAGCCTTATTTTAAGACAGTTTTATTGAATAAAAAGTAGCCCATAATAAAAATGACTGCATACAAGAGCAGTGATGTTAAATGTAGAAGAAATATTATGTAAATATTACTTAAATATTGAGTTTTATATTTACGTGCAAAGCTAGTCTAAATATTGCAGTCTAAAATGTACTAATAACGACAGTAAATTGACAGTAAAGCTAACTCGAGTACTTTTTGATAGAAACAGCAAGGAGCAGATTGTTGATTTTTTCATTTTCTTTAAAGGAGGATATATATCATAGGATATATAGCACCAGTTGAAATGGTTAATACAGCAGTTGTGAAATCTATGAGCTTTCCTCTTCATAGATTAATATATATACAGGTCATCGACACCTGCTGGTGGTCGCCAACCCTTTGGACAATAACGTGCAGGTAAGAACAATTTAAATTATTATTTGTTGGACAGAATGTGGTAAATATCCCGGGAAATGTGTGGAATGTGTTAGCAATTAGTGGAGTGATTTGAAAACACTGTTATTTTTGAAAAATTGACATTGAAATTACTGAAACAAAATTGCGACTGGGCAAAAATGTCAAAATTCGGGCAAATGTTATAACGTAAAAGTGCCCAAAAAAAAAGCCATCTAACCAGGGCACGTGCTGCTCGTGTCGTTATGTTTTATTGTTGAAGATTTGTTGTAGAAACATCTGGTCTTTTTAATTTAAAAGTTTATCACCTTAAGAAAAACGTATTTTTAGATAATCTTCACAATACACCAACAGATTAATGTTGTTAAGAACTTGAGAGAAGGAGATACATATATATATTTTTTTTTCATACCATTGATATGCGCTTTGCCAGTTAGTATGGTGATATATTTTTGAGAGAAAGAGAGCGATTTGTTAAGCAACTGTTAGTGACTGCATGTGCGCGTGTTGCGTCCATGGAGAGTTTTCTCCGCAAATCCTTCAAATAATTTGATGGAAAATAAATGCCTTTTCCCAGTGTTGGGTAGACAAAAATGTCAAAAATCAAACATATTATTATTATTATTATAATTAGTGTTGCGGTGTTCTTAGTTCAACAACTGAAGAATAGACCAGGAAACAGGTTTATATTTTCAACCATATTTAGTTTCCAAACACAAAGTTTCCATCTTTTGAGAAGAAGTTTTCTTCAAAGTTTAACAGTTTTAAAGTTTTTCCAACTGACCAAGAACAGTAACTAATGGTTGATTTAGTTCGACATGAATGCAGCATTATTTGACTCTCATGCCCTCATCTGTTCAAAATAACTGTACATTATGTGATATTGTTAAAAGGCTAGCCCCTTGTGTGTTGGTGGCTTAGTGACACGTGTAGTGCAGTCTTAGTTACTGTATGGTAACACTGTATTTTTTCATAACTTACACTTTGATTTGGCCTATTTAATTTAAATGGACCTTTATGAGAATTCCTGTTATGACCAGGTGCTTTAACTTGTTCCCCTCAGGTGGTGTAAACTGCATCATTGCACATCCTGTAGAATCTGTGTCATAACTGTCATACTCTTAGTGTGAGACAACTTGTACTACAGTTTACTACAGTCACAGTTTTATCAACGAATATATCTGCAACGATGTTTGAACAACCTCAATTTGTCTCTGCTGTCAGCTTATATCAGCTCTAAAGGCATATCATATATCTGAAAATTCACAATTAAATGTTGCTTTCTTCATCCTCAACAGAGAAAGGGAGACACGATTGTAACAGTTGTGGAAAAGAAGAGCAGACCGTGCTCGTCTCTAGTGGGAGGTAAGACAAGTTCATCATGAAGTCAGTAAACAGGGTCAAAATAGGGATCAGAAAATGGCCAAACATAACTAAAATGTCTTGTTTTGTCTAAAAGTCAAAAACATATATTCAGTTTACAATTATATAAAAGAGAGAAAAGCAGCAAATAAATGACTTAAATGTTTAATCAGTTACTGAAATTGTTATCAATCAAATCTCTGTCGGTTGACGAATCAATTATTTGATGAATCGTTTTAGCATTGCATTGTACGTAACTGACAGTGTGCTGTCTTTGTGCTGTTGTTCAGGAGACGAAGCTGGACTTCAGAGTCTGAGAATCTGTTTCATAGAGAATATCATCAGGAAAAAACACAGATCTGTTCGGACTCTAAGAACTCTCCCTCTTACAATTCTGGCAGCTGGGTCCAGGTACGCATTTCAATTAAAATAAAGAACTCTATACATTATACAAACAGTTTTGGGTGACAGCTTTGATAAGAATCAGCCCATAATTTAGCCCAGTGCAGAGTACAGAATCTACCTTAAAGGTATTAAAAGTTTTATTTTGAAGGGTACTTTGGTGGAAAGTGTTCAGAAAGACAGGGAAGAGAAGCAAATAAAAGAAAACAAAGGAAAACAATCCTAATAAAATATATATGTAGATTGTTTTAAATGGGCTGTAACACAATCACTTGCAGGTAAACTTGTGGATAGTTTACTGTGTGTCTGTTGACAGACAATCACAAGAGCTGTTATTGTGTTATTGCTGAGTGTCGACTGCACAATAAAAAGAGTTCTTGGTGAAATATGGCAGTTGTGGGCAGTGTGTCACTTTTCACACAGTGACCGTAGAGCTGAAAAACGCTCTTTTTGAATCATAACGCTGCCATTCTGTCAGATATCATGCAAACATCTCAATTCAGAGAAGATGTATGGATACAATTATGTGTGACAGTCAGTATTGGAAGAAGTGTTCAAGTAAAGTTATCCTTTACTAAAGTTAAAGCAGCAACTCTCCACTACCAGTAAAAGTTCTATGTTCAAAACCTTCCTGAAGTAAACATGTTTGCATAACAGTAACATTTACTTTAAAGTATCAAAAGTAAAAGTACGCATTGTGCAGAAAAGTGGTCTCTGTCAGTGTTTTACGTTCAAATTGTTTATTTATCTTAAGACATAAGATAATTTTCTCAACCCATAAAGGAACATTTGATCCTTCATTTTATCAGACAAATGTAATTTCATAATCACCATAATTTTGAAATACATGGATTTCACTGGATAAGATAAAACTCAAGTAAAGTACAAGTACCTCGAATATGTACTTTAGGGGTAATTGAGTAAATGTACTGTGTTACATTCAACCGCCTATTTGATTTGTTAGAGAGAGAGAGAGAGAGAGACTCGTCACAGCTTCCATGCCACGGAGATAGGGCACAGACGGTAAGTCCGACGCCTATACTCCAACCAAACGTATACGCCCTGTGGCAGGAGAGCACTGAGCTCTGCAGGGTGACGGAAACGGCTCCTATTTATAAACTCTGTTTTGCAAGATCTGTGATGTCATAGTGACATCATAAAGCATAATCACATGTAATAATCAAATAATCAGAACATGCTCAATTTCAATAATAATGATTAAATATAGCGTGTGCTGTTGTTAGACAGGTCGCTGTGCAGAATGACGAGAGGCTGGCAGGCCGTGGGTAAAGGCATCCCTGATGAACAGGTCCACTATCGCCCCCTACTGGCCGGACAGGATCCAACACTGATACGCTTCATATACAGTAGATAAATCAAGTATAGTCTTAGTATGAAACAAACACCAACAATAGTTAATTTTACGTCAAACTAATACAGAGACATAAACAACATTTATACATAATTGCATCCACTTCTTTTGTTGTATTTAAGTTGTATAATTCTATTTAAATTGTCTAGGTGCGTCGGTCTTTGTCAAATTGCTTGTTTTTGGTCTTTTCTGTTATTTTCACTGTCCACACTTGTTCCGTCTTATTTTCAGCTTGTTAGTAATCTGTAAAGCAGTTTGAACTGTACCAAGAAATGAAAGGTGGTATACAAATAGTTTGATTGATTGATTTGATTGAACATATTTATTATACAGCATCCCACATATGCCTTCCAGGGCAGATCTGAGTTTCTGTTTCAGGAGACACAGACATTCCTGTCTGTGCATGAAGTTGCACATGTTGTCCTGGACAATTATATCTGTTGGCTACAAGTTGTAGTACAAACATGTTTCTTTTTTTAATTAATTGATAAAGTTATTGTATTCAATACTGCCTCTACTGTAAATACTGTGTGTAGTCTGGCTACTTACATGTTGCATAAAGTGAGAACTGCTGGTAATAATTCTGCAGACATTACAGAATTTATTTGGATTATCCAGAGAACAAGTTTTCAAAACAAGCTTTGCTTCACGAAACATCTTGAGGCCCCTTTACTTCAAATGATCTGACTTTCAACTTGGGATGTGTACAGATCAAGTCACCAATGTGTAGAAAATGTACAGAGGGTTAAGTTAAGTAGCGTTAAATCCTGGAGCTTCTTTAAATATTTAATCAATCAAGCATGAAATTAGGCAAAATTAGAGATGCACTGCACATAGCTGTTATATAATAATTAATAGTCTGAGGTATTGAATTGATGTTAAATGAAAGTCTTGTTAAAAAGCAAGGTGTTGCCTTTACTGTAATTAGTTTTAAATGAAAAATAATCCCATGATCCAATCATTTACAACTGATTTTGATTTTGTCTGGGTTGTACTCATCATTTATGAAAACATCTGCCCCAGATTTATATATAGCTCTATAAAGGCTGTTGGTCCGTCAGGCCTGGAACAGCAGTCATGGCGGTAAACCGAAAACTATTTTCTCCGTAAACTTGTATAAATTCACCACACAATTAAAGTAACAACACACATATTCACTTATATTAAATAAATTCTAGTAGTGTAATAAAAAATAAAAAAAAGAGAAGTAGAATGAATACTATTATTAAAAGGCAATTAAAGATTTGTGTAGCCATGGACACTAGTAAACTTCAAGAAGAAAAGCTCTGAACAAGTAAAAATAAAACATGTTTAATATAAATAATCTAGATGCGAATTACACGAGTAGACACATCATACTAATGTTCTTTATCTGAGTCTGATTCTAGGTGGTCGTGACTCAGAGTAAAGGTGAATTATGTTCAACATTTTCATCTCATCATTATATCTTCAGCACATAAACAGATCCAATCTGCTTAGAGTCTGGAGATTCTCCACATGAAGTTGGGCGGCTTTGCTCGAACTGTCCGTATGGTGAAAGAAATTAGTCACTGGAAAACACATACGGGTCTTTTTTTCAACCCGCTGTGTACAAACAGGAACAGTCACTTCCACCAAATACCTCAGTTCTGCTTTTGCAGCAATCCTCCATGTGCAGGTAAATATTTACAAGTTGGATTTCTCACAGAGCTCGCCCACACGTGCATCGATTATGTCCATAGAGCCACTCTTTAGTGGTTCACCGTAGATAATATTCAATGGCAGCGGAGAATGCAGCAAAGCCTCCGCATCCCAGCACCCCAGCCTTCATTCCAGCTGCAAAACAGAAAAGAAAATACATGTGAGGACAAAAGTAATATATTAACCTCAATTTAAGACATCAAAGTAAATATACCAGGTTACATACCACGAAGTCCAATGGCTCCTCCAGTTACACAGCCGCTGTACACTGCATTCTTCCAGTCAGATACACCTCTGTGCTGCAAATGAAAAGCAGACAGAAGTCAGAATTGCTTGCGGAGGGGGAAAAACAGTTAACAACGAAGGGCTCCAATTAGAATGACCATGCTGTCAGCGTCACCATCAGTTGGAAAATCAAAAACAGCAAAAATACAGTTTTCCACCAAAGGGCGCCATCAGATCATTTTGAGGGTGTTCCCAAAACATCTCAAACATTCTACATGGCCAAGCCAAAGAATACACAATGCCTTATTACATTATCTCTGCGCATTTGAAAACATAAAAATAAATATAATACCGCTCTCAAGTAAATTTGGACACACAATGAGTAAGTAAAGGTAGATCATATCTGTAATTAGCACACTTATCATACTAGTTTCAATTCCCCTATAATTTGACCACAAAATATGTATTTTGTATTTTGAGTGCTGTGCTAGTAAAATCATTTATTTTGAAAAACTCCCATTCCACCTAATGTGATTCAGACTTGTAGCAGTGTTTGGGTTTAAATCCTTGTACATTAAGCATTTACATTATGTTGTCTATTCCCTGCTTTGCTACAGAGAACGGGGGACATTATGAAATCCTCTTAACTTATTTACGCTTTTGTTTTGGACTCCTGTAAGACAGTCTGCTCAATTTAGTTCTCTTGTTCTCTCTTGTGTATGATTTGATTTAATTCTCTCAATCTTATCACGCAGTCGACTGGTGTGTAGTATGATGCTGTTGTTTACCAGATTGTTGCGAAAGTCTTGTTTTAAGCCATGTTAATGAAGCCGTGTGGTCATATCCAACATCAGTATGTCACCCCAGCAGAATGATGAAGAGAAGTGGTGTGACTCACTGATTCTATGATGCACTCTGTGCAGGAGAACATGGCACCCACGATGGCAAAGTTCTTGGCGTACGACATCCCCCTCTGGCCCATGTCTTTGAGGACTTCTCGCGCTGTTGGAGTTCTCAGAGGGTCTTTGGGGTCGAAGCCAACATTGGTATCGATGCCAGCAGTGAAAACACCAAAAGCTCCTCCGAGGACGAACCCTGTGGAGAACAAAAACACCAACATGAGTGTCTGCTGCACAATAAAACACAACAATATCTACAGGCTTGAGGAATAAAAGATGCATACTGTTGTGCTATACTCTTCTGATCTGAGAAATATTACTGCCCTTAAGGTTATTGGTCAAGAGCATGTGTAATGTATAGGAAACATTAAAGTAGGGCTGCAATTGACAATTACTTTCTATTATCGAGAAATCTTTGATCTGTAAAATACTGAATCATCACAGATTTTCAAAGCCCAATGTGTCGTCTGCAAATTGCTTGTTTTATAAGACTAACAGTACAAACCCCTAAGATGGGAAGATGTTGTACATAACTACTTATTCTAGGTTTGTGTTTAGGTTTGTGTTTCTGTTTTCTTTCCTTCCTTTTCCCTCACTACCGTTTATGCTTGTTGATGCGTTTTGTGTATATAGATATTCTATGTTTTTCGTTTGTAGTTTTCGTCTATGACGAGCAATACTGTCCTTTTTTTTATTTGTTTAAATAGGGGAGGACTCTGAATAGGCCTTTCAGCCTTCCTTCTTCTCCTGCACTGTAATTACTGCTTTTCCCCTATTGTATGTATTTTGTATCCTCATTATTGTGCAAATAAACAAAACTAAACTAAGATGATCAGTTTACGATCACATAAGACAAACATTCTCATAAATAAATAAAAAGTTGTTTTCTGTCAATTAGCTATTCATTTCATCTCTACATCATGGCTCATACATTACAACTCATACACAAATCCCAATTCCAGTGTCCTCTCTTCATTATATCCCCCTCCACATATGCAGTTGAGCTTGGAGCTCCCACACCAGTTAAGTCAGGGGTGTCAAACATACGGTCCATGGGAAAAACCAGCCCGCCAGAGGGTCCAATCCAGCCCACGGGATGACTTTGCAAAGTGTAAAAATTACAGAGAAGACATTAACTATATCTAATATTTAAAGACATTGAACATTGTGTAATATAATGTCAGTCAACAGCTTCGGTACAAAAGAGTTTGGTTTGGTGGCACCCTATTGTTCATGCACTGCCACAACTTTTATGTATTTTTTATGTATAAATGTTATACATTTACAAGGCAGGGGGATAACTTCACCTTCTTCCTTAATAGTTCCCACTTTAGTTGGTATGGTGTGCTGTGTCAGTTCAGGTGGTCAGGATTACTACACAGATGTGGAAATGAATGTACATTTTAAAATAATTTCTAGATCTTGACAAGTTGTTTTGATCATAAAGTAAATTACTATATTGTTCAGTTCCAGATACCTGTGATTAAATATTGTGTTCCTTTTTGTAGATACGCTGTGATCTGTAAGTCGTAATGTGTGAATGACAAACCGAGGCATAATATTGAAGAAATTGCACTTACTTTTCTGAAGAAATTTCAGGTTGTTCATAATGTTTTGTAAAAAGATAGTTCATTAAATGTGAACATTTTCAGAATGTACTCTTTTTTTTTGCACTAAAACAAAGGGAAATATTTGGAGTTGTCGTAATTTATAAGTTATTATGCTCTGATTTTACTGCACCGGCCCACTTGAGATCAAATTGGGCTGCATGTTTTTAATACGAGATTTTACTGTACACTTAACAGTTAAGTACAGTAAAATCTCGTATTAAAAAAGTTGGTATGCAACTGCCTTTCACCTGAAGTTGGACATGAAGGTACACACAGATACTGACCAGTTATTATAATTCTAACTTGGTGTCATTGCTTACCTCCAACACAGGCCAGAACCGACTTGAAGGCGCAGCTCTCCATTCCCCTCTCGATCATCTTCTGCTCGTCGCTTTTAAAAGGCACCGGCAGTCCCCCCATAACGCCGGGGCTCAGGTCCTTTATGGGCCTCTTGTCCCCGATGAGATGATCCAGAATCATGCTGTACTGAATCGACGGGTTGTCCATACTCGGAGCAGCCGAAGCTAGACCTTGTAAGTCAGAGGCAGCAGCGTTGGAAGCACCCGTGGAGGCAGCCATGTTTCTCAATGACAGTGCTGCTGTAGGCGAATGTAGCCAAAGACGAGCGGGTGCAGATTCGTCACAATTGTAATGTTTGATATCTGAAAACGGATATAATAGGAACACAATTCAAGGATTTATTTTTAAATGAATGAACACAGATAATGAATACTATTTTAAACTGTATTTTCTCATAATAAGTTTTATTTAAATTCGTGTCAGCACATTCGACACAAAGTCAACGTGCCATTATGACAGCAGCCCTGTAGTAATATAAAGTCTACCGTCATGGAGGTTGCGTAATGTTTTTGTTGAAACCCTATGGTCATTTTGGGGGCTGTAGCTTGTGTTTTGTTGAAATGTATTGCGTTATACATGTGTTTTAGGCTACATATTTATGAATTTCAATCATTCTAATAGAAATACATATCCCTACAATAAATGTAGACCTACACATTTGTGTTGCAACTGTGTCAGAGAGGTGTTGTAAATAGAATGACTAATACAAAAGAAAAACTACATGTCCCAGAAATCTCCCCGAGCACTGCGCCAAACTCGCTTCACGCGCTCCACCTACCGGCTCCACCAGCACGGGCCGGTGGTGACACTTCGATGACTCGCGTGCGCGAGGCGGCGGCGGCAGGAGCATCCTGATCAAACAACAGCAGCCAGCACCGCCGCAATACTGCCCAGGTGAGCCTAAGCTAGTGGCTAATACTCATTTATTTCTAACAGGCTACAGCTTTTATTCTTGTTTTCACCAATTTGTTGAGTTAAAATGTGTAAACTTCACCGTTAACGCGGTTGTCGGTGGACATTAATGACGCTGTCAGAGAGAGTGGCTCGGTATCTTTGGTCAGTTCAGACTTAGAGAAACGCCAAACTGACTTTAATGACATCTGTAGTGTTGGCAGCATTAACAGTCACAGTCACTATGTTCCTTATGATTTAATGACTCAGGCATTCTGCAGCAGACGTGTCTTTCTACGACAACCTCTGTCCTAAAATTAGCCAAAGGACAGGTTGTTTTCATGCTAATTAAATGTGTCACTGTATGACTGTGATGTTAGGCAAATAAGTCGAATTACACGGGCGTATACAGGACGTTATTGTACATTTAACATGGCTTCAGATACTCATCCTCAATGTTTCACTACTTGTTAACGTTGCACCATGGGAAGTCGTGAGTTCAACAGGATTCTTGCTCGATCAATACACCCCATCCGCCTAACTATAAACATCCCTTTTATTGGCTCATTATTATTACACCATGGTTATAACATAATAGCATTCTTAATACAGTGATAACGTTATCGTTGCCAAGGGATGTCTGATAGTGTAATGTTCTACATGACAACTATTTTAATATTCTCCTGTGGGGAGGGACAGTTATCAGAAAATCCAGAAACTAAACATTTTTATGTGGCTTTTTTTGTTTTGTTTTATGTTCTTTAAATATTATTTCCCAACATGAAAGTCTAAATGCTGCTTCAAAGCCTTCTCCACACAGCCAGGATTACTATCTACAGGAGAAACACTGTGGCCTTTCTTTTTTTATTATTTTGTTTGCCTAATATAGTCAAATTTAAACATATTAATAATAATAACAATAATAATATTAATAATAAGCCTATAGGACACCCACCATGTGTGAGTTTTTAATTGTAAAATGTAAAGTCCCCTCAGGTTGCTAAAAAACAAAATTCTCCCCAGAAATACAGAGGACATGACTTCAGTGCCATCAGTGGTAGGTGTGGCTCTGAACTCTAGTTATTTAAATAATACAAATATCATTTTTTATATTATACCACAATGATTTGAATCAATTAACATTTTCTTCTCAGATCTTTATGTATGGTAGCTACAGGCTGTTTAGAACCTGCTTCTTCATAGGGTTATCATACTTTCGTTCTTAAAATAAACCTGGGGATGTACAAATTAATTTCCCAAATTAGCTGTACTGCTAATGTTTACCTGTGTTTTTATGTCCATTTCACTTTTGCTGCCAATGGCAGGAACCACTTCAGTGCGCTGCAAGCAGTTTTTCTTCACATGATCAGCCTTTTGTTCCTCATTACAACAGTGCCATGTGAAGCAGTGAAACAAGGGCTTGTTGTGTTTAGTGTAGTTATTTGTGAAAGGTGGTTGTTTATGTCTTTAATAGGTCCTTAAATGCTTAATTAAAGCAAACTGTCCTGACTAAGCTCCTGTGTGTAATTCTGCTCTTGCCACGTAACATTTACTTGTAACCTACGTTACCAGCGTGTTCCAGAAACATCAGATAACTGTCTAAAATAGTGATGCTTGATTAATAAACCTTTTCTATTTTGGCCATAGCTTGCTGTGCAGCATACTTTGACATCTCAATGATGACAAAAAGCTAATTAAAGTTGTAAAATATCTTAATTGCAGAGCTTACATTTTAGTCTTGTGTTTATAGAAGAGGCCAGCCTTGCAGTGGAACGTGCATGTGTCCCTTGGGAGAAACCAAATGGGCAACAAATGACAGCTTTCACTTTCTTCTGTTCCTTTTGATTATTTCAGGGAAGGGAGAGTTAAAAAATGAGCAGTGCACCAGTCATTTATGAGGCTGTCAATGTGAATGTTGTTTGTACATAATTATACTCTTTGTTTTTCTCATGGTTAACCATCCAAGAAGGGGAAATAGTTGGAAATCTGTATTTGACTACTGGGCTGTGTTCAGGACAAACTGTGCTAGACACAAAAAGCACCAAGGCAGGCTGGTCCTGTGTCAATGTAATGAGGGGCAGTCAGACACTGAGTAAAGTGGATACACACTTCAAATTTGCAATCTGTCTGTTTGAATTTATTATTCATGACTTTCTGTTTGGCATTGATGGAGGTAGAAACCTCTCTTGCTTGGACTCATACTTAATTAGCATGTCCTTGTAGAGCATGAAGCAGTGGATCTCCCTCGTTTTTCTTTAGCTGCTCTCATCCTCTGTTCAACTCATTATCCATGCAGTTTCTATCATTGGCTTGCTATTTATAGCCAGGGGTTATGTGCGGAACAGCCATGTCCAGTTGTACAGCGGTTGTATTGCTTGTTTTCTTTTCAACAGAAAATGATACCTGGTGATCTCCTTGATCCCTCTGCTCAATAGGAAGAATAAATATACACTATATGGACAAAAATATTGGGCCACCTACACATTACACCTACAGGAGCTTTTATAACATCCCATTCCAAATGTATAGGCATTAATATGAAGTTGGTCCCCCCTTTGCATCTATAACAGCTTCCACTCTTCTGGGAAGGCTTTCTACAAGATTTTAGAGCGTGTCTGTGGGAATTTTTTCCCATTCATCCAGAAGAGCATTTGTGAGGTCAGACACTGATGTTGGACGAGAGGTTCTGGCTCGCAATCTCCGTTCTAGTTCATCCCAAAGGTGTTCAGTGGGGTTGAGGTCCGGGCTCTGTGCGGGCCAGTCAAGTTCTTCCACACCAATCTCATCCAACCAGGCTTTTATGGACCTTGCTTTGTGCACTGGGGTACAGTCATGCTGGAACAGAAAAGGGTCTTCCACAAAGTTGGAAGCATAGAATTGTCCAAAATGACTTGGTTAGATGAAGCATTAAGATTTCCCTTCACTGGAACTAAGGGGCCGAGGCCAACCCCAGAAAAACAACCCCATAGCATTATGCCTCCTCCACCAAACTTTACAGTTGGCACAATGCAGTCAGGCAGGTAACGTTCTCCTGGCAATCGCCAAACCCAGACTCGTCCATCAGACTGCCGGATAGAGAAGCGTGATTCGTCACTCCACAGAACACATTTCCACTGCTCCAGAGTCCAGTGGCTGCGTGCTTTACACCACTCCATCCGACGCTTGGCATTGTGCTTGGTGATGTAAGGCTTGCATGCAGCTGCTCGGCCATGGAAACCCATGCCATGAAGCTCCCGGCACACCGTTTTGGTGCTGATATTAATGCCAGAGCTGGTTTGGAACTCTGCAGTTATTGAGTCAGCAGAGCTTTGGTGACTTTAACGCACTATGCGCCTCAGCACTCGGAGACCCCGCTCTGTAACTTTACGTGGTCTGCCACTTCGTGGCTGTGGTTCCTAAACGTTTCCACTTTGCACTAATACTACTTACAGTTGATAGTGGAATATCTAGGAGAGAAGAAATTTAATGAACCGACTTGTTGCAGCGGTCGCATCCTATTACAGAACCTCGATCAAATTCAGTGAGCTCTTTAGGACGACCCATTCTTTCACAAATGTTTGTAATGGCAGACTGCAGGCTTGGTGCTTGATTTTATACACCCCTGGCAATGGGACTGAATGAAACACCTGAATTCAATGATTAAGAGAAATGGCCCAATACTTTTGTCCATATACTGTATGTCAATGTGTGACGCCGCTTTCAAGGAAATACAAGGTCTCCTCTTATTGCTGTACCACGCGCTCAGGAATATCTCCTACCAGTGCTGGTGTCCTGGATTCACTTTTGATAACTACATCCTAAGCCTTGGGACTGCAAGTAGAAAATTAATAGCAGCACTGGAGCCTTTGATTCCACATGCTATAACTGAAATATGAAATGAGTCAGGGTGGGGGTGGGGTAACAACATTTAGAGCGACCTTGTCCAGCTGTGCTAAGAAGGGTGAAAGGCAGATACTACAGTGACGTAGTCCACTACACTGTACGTCAGATGCTCACTTCAGATGCACTGATGCTGAATCCACTTCCCAGTCATTCTCCACCATAATGATGACCTGTAGGCTCGATAGGCCTTTTTGGCTGAAGACATTTTGACTTGTTACAGTAAGAAAAACAAAGATGGAAATAATGAAATGAATGATGGCTGAGTTTCATTTACTGGCTTTAATTTTTAGGTTCCTGCTATCCCGCATGCTTGCTCACTGTCACTCTCACTGGATCACTTATATCAAACAGAACCATCACTAGTTTTATTAGTAACACCTGTGCTTTTTCTACTTTAACAAGTCAACATGTCTGACAGCCATATATAACCATAAGAGAACGATCTGGATCTCACACTCTCAGGAATCAGGAAAATGCAAACTTACCAAACATCAAGTACCCAAATATGACCAGCAAGAAATGTGCTTAGGACTAGTCTAAAAGCTGTGTAGAGCTGCAATCATTTGCCTGTGCAAATATGTGGACAAACTTCTCTTGAATTTCTTTTGTCCAAAAAGCACTGATGAGGCATTTTAGATGAAATGAAGACTTAGATAGAAGTATATATTTGCAGCAATTCGGTTTGATGTAGAAACGACCGACTTATCTCTTAACAAACTCAAGACTAGATAGTGCATTTCCTGCTGGCTATGTGAGAGCAGAGCAGTTTTGTCAAGCCTGTGCAGGTCAACGAGTGCACAGTGTGTCCTGGTTCATAAAGGGATCAACTTAGCAACAATTTCCCTGGCATACAATATCAGGTAAAGCCATTAGGAATTAAAAGTCAAATGCAATGTGTTGCTTAGGATGCAAGTTGTCTTCTTGAAATGAGCTCATGTATTTTTTTTAAGGTATTGCAAATGAGGCCCAATATATTGTGTGTTGAGTGGTGAATAGGCAACATGCAAATATGACCTAGCCTGGTTGGTTGCAGATGTGGTGCCAGAGAGAGGCACTAACTGGTATAGTTTATGAATCCTGAGCAGCACAACTGTGCAGTGGGACTCAGTGCAACAGAGAGACTCGACATCACAAAAGGCACTTCATGCATATACAGTAGTTAAAATAATAGTTGCGTGCTCTGAGGTTAGTTTGCCAGAGCGTCCTTGTTTGTCTCTATATAACACTTTTATATATCATTTAAAGCTGTGAATGTTGACCCTCTTATTTGTAATAGGATTAGCTTTCACGCTCAGATCTTAGGAAAATACTAATATGGTCAGAAACACATTTCTCTTTCACACTTACACATTCAGGGAAAAATACTCTGATCTACTGTGATCTGAGAAAAAGTTGTTTTTATCTGTCCTCAAGAGGCAAGGTCTGGTCTGCATACAGTTGGAGTGGCACATCCTTTACTGCAGTGGAGGAGGCTCTAATTGAGGAGATAAGAGGAGATGGACTGATTGGAGCAGGAATGAGCACTGATATGGCATTCAGTCAGTTGAATAAATAAAAGCACCCCTATTTCTGACAGAATGTGAGGC
The DNA here is from genome assembly GCA_943593645.1 of Bovichtus variegatus. Taxonomy (NCBI): domain Eukaryota; kingdom Metazoa; phylum Chordata; class Actinopteri; order Perciformes; family Bovichtidae; genus Bovichtus; species Bovichtus variegatus. The sequence continues at coordinate 5,780,999 of CALSCE010000030.1, forward strand.
TGCTCAGTATGCTGCCTGCACGTTGCTGCAGCTATTTTGCGTAATATTTGAACTCAATGCTTTTGCCTTGCAAAGGCACAGATGGCTCTCAGCCTCCAAAGCATTGCCAGGCTTCCCTCAGTGTTTTCTTCTAAAGTGCCATCCACCAAAAAGCCACTGGAGAAAAACACACCACAATGAGAGGTGTGTACTGTGAAGGAAGGTATCGGCTAAGCATCTTTTTTCTCTGGCTCTTTTTTTAGTTCAAGAACGTCCAGGAAACAGACTGCATACTTGACAAGCATCACAGTGTAACTCACTGGCTCCAAGGAATGTTTCTGTAAATGGGTCATCTGGGCCACGTTTGAGGTAAAGCAGAGAATAGATATACAGTAGCCTTTCAACATGAATGACAGGCTTCTTTTGCCTCCACTGTAGCCTGAGGGCAAGAAAGTCTTGCAGAACTGTGATGAGCAAGTCAAGAATAAGACGGATGATTTGATGTTAACGCATTCAGCTAAACAGGATAGGCAAGTTTACAAGTGTGACGTTTACACTTGCGTGGGGAGTGTCTTTAAAATGTTTGTCTGAAAGAGGTCTGACCTATTGTTTTCTCTTTGTGGTCTCTCATCATACAGGTTAAATAGAACACACCCACAGTGCACATCAAATAGCTCTCATGCCACAAGTCTAAGTATCCTACTGTTGCAAACTAAAGACACAGAGTTGCTCCTTTTAGGTTGGACAGCAATTCTACTCAGTGGCACCAATATATGATGTTCCATTGTGGAAAATCACTGAGCTCTGTCAAGTTGTTGTCTTTTTATTCCCTCGCAGTTCTCATGGATGCTATGCTAGTGTTTCTATGGATATCCGCCCACTCGCTGTACATGTAGCCAGCCAGGCAGACAGGAAAGCAGCTGAAGTTTCTGCAATGTGGCTCTGACTGACTGTTTATCAGACAAGAACTTTGACACCATCAGAGCAGGAAGTTTGGCCCTCGAGGGAGCCCGGCTCTGAGAAAGATGAAACAGAGGATGAAGCAGATGAAATATGCAAGAAGACTGTATCTATAATCAGCTCCTACTACTTTATGCCTGGTGAATACAGGACAGAGAGGTTTTTTGGGAGGTAATGGATCACTGTGACTGGTGCAGTTCAAAACATCAGTAATTCTTTGTTTGGCTCAGGCCAAACAGATGTGAATGCTTATATCCAATTTTTATTAAGGGATTTATTTTGTTTTGTGTCCATTAAGGTAATGAATTCCACACGATTCAGCAATATCATCAACAGCAAAAGTACAGCAACTAAATTTGAAAAATTAATGCTTTTTTTGGCATAGAAGATAGTAAGTAGACTAAAGAAAACATTGGAAGACATCACCTTAGGATGTATGAAATTGAAATTACATTTACACTGTTTTCAGACATTTATCTACGAAAAGATTGAATGATAAAATAATTGTCAGATTAAGCGATAATGAAAATAATTAGTTGCAGCTCTAGAAGACTTATTGTTCGTATAATCCTATAATAAAAATTGTCTTACTAATTGTATATATACTGCCGTACATACAGTACAATAGTATAACAAGTATTTATACGACATACAGAAAACTGAAAAATATTATATAAAAAAAACAGACTTAAACTGTTAATTTGTATAGAAGTTAGTAATCATTCAGGACATACACTTTTAATAGTAACATTTAAGTACATGATAGGAAGAAAATTGCCTAATTCCTGCAGATAAAATATCATGACAAGGTTTAATATTGTATCTAAATGGGTATTTGAACTTCCCAACCCCTCCTCTCGGATATCAACTGTCACAATTAATGAGCCTCATGGTAAGCACTTAATATTTTGAAAGTTTGAGAACCCGTGTAAAGGCCCAAAAATCCAGCGAAACAACCTATTTATCTATGTCCAGATCAAAGGAAATGATCAACTCAGCACTGTCCTCACTTGCTCTGCTTTCTTCTCATCTCTTCCTGAACTAAAAGATGCTGATTTAAGCAGCTGCTCTCCTCTTTAGGCTATTTCATATTTGAATGCTGTGAAGTAATTTTTCTGTGTTTTGGTTGAGATATAGTATCATACTAGAAGGCTTGATAGGGTTCTTGTTTTTTTCTAGCAATAGGGATAATTCACATCAAAGTCTCCACACAAAGGCAGTTGGCACAATTATCAATAGCCTCAAGCTCAATAAGCATACATACCACTTTTGAACTATTGCTTCCCAGCTGTAGGTTCATGGTTCTCCATTCCCAAGAGTGTAATTTGAACCATTGAAAGTGTGTTAATATGTACACAGCTGTAGGCATTCTAGTGTGTTTGGCATCTTCGCTTTGCTTGCATTAAACTCATACAAATTGCTACTGACTGCAAAAAATGTCACACATTTGCTGCATTGTTATTGTGTGAAACTAGGCCGCAACTTCCCTGATTCTGCTTTTGGGAATGAGGTTTGTGTCCTGTTGTGTACTAGTTTCAGATCCCTTCAGACTAAAGGGGAAACCCAGAGGGAGAGCAGAGACCGTCTCACAGCATGGGATACAGACTAATCCCACACTCTTCCTGTTTCACTTTAGCTGAAATAATGACTTTGCACACACCGCTTTCCTAGACCCAGGTGCTGTACAGATGCTTCAGAGCTGCTGACGTGGTCAGGCACAAGCAATACATTAATGCATGCATGTTAGCAAGCACACAATTGTACATAATATTGTCTCGAATAAGATTGATATAAAGTGAAAAGTTTCTTCATTATACAGTACACTATATGTTTATTTAGCAACAGTAATCTGTTCTGGACTCACTTGCTCTAGTGCAGATGTTTGTCAGATGTGCAGGTGCTGTTATGGTAATGTGATATGAGTAGCAGCAGTAGCAACATATCAATATCACACTAACAGAAGAAACAGAAAGATAATATCTACTTGGGATTGTACAACTTTTAGTGTCAGTATTTAGGTGTAAATTGCATTCTCTTATACCAATTCAGAGATTCTCTTTAAATTCTCTTGTTGCAGAGCTTCAGGATGACAAGAAACATACACCCTCATACCTACATACAGTATTATCAGGAAAAATAGAATGGCTGAATTAAATCTGGTTTGGCCTGTATCATAGCCAGTTCATCTTCTGAAATGGCTACTGTTAAATCTCTCACAAAAGTTATCATGCTCAGTGCACAACTTAATCCTCTTAGAGATATCTTTTTCACATGAAATGTCAGCACTGACAGTTATAACTTCATTTTTTGCAGGTGAGTGGAGTTTTACACCATAAAAAGTGACTGTAAACGAAAAAAACTATTTGTATGCTTTCTTGACACATTTGTTTTTCCAATTCACAGCCAGAAGGCTTTAGTTCACTGAATTTTTAATCGATGAAGTTTTAAATGAAAAGATGTGTTGTTTAATTGTACGTGTATTTTATTGGAACAAGTACCTATAGTATAGTGTCACATACCACATCAAGAGCAAATAGTATAGACTGGAGCCAAAACATCAATGTTCCGTCCTAACATAGCTGAATCCTCAACGATGTTTGGAGCTGGCTTCATGTTCCACAGTTAGTAAAATGTAGCTTGACATTGAAGTTGTATTCCTACAGTATCTTTACCAGCCGAGAGCGACGCTGGTATTTGTGAGTCTGTGTGTGTGTCATCATGGAAAAATATACTGGAGACAGCTACTGTAGCAGAAACTACCACATTAGCCATTATGAGTAATTTGCCAGTATTTAAATTTCTTTCTTTCTGTCGGTCTGTCGGTCTGTCTGTCTGTGGACAGAGCTTGTCACAGCAATAGCCTCACAATTGTGTAAAATACAGCCACGAAACTTTACAGGTGTCTAGTTGAGATCAAAATGTAGATGGGTGTGGTACGAGCAAAGGCGGCAGAAGTAAGGGTGTAGGAAGTAGGAGGAAGGAGCCATTGAACCGCCCCACTTTACACCCCTGGCCCGATTTGGCGTAACGGTTGATGTGTTACAATTGAAGAAAATGTTGCATAGTTTTGGACAGTATAATGAGAATAGGCTCTACTTTCTATGGTCATGGGAAAAGCAGTATTTTAGGCCACACACTCACCTTCATTTCACATTTTACATTTGTTTTCACATCCTTCACAGCAACCGTGTTGTCTATGTGGAGAGTCTGACTCAGCGCTTTTTCCTGTCTACAGAGGGAGGAAAAAGGAAGAGAATGAGAAGCAGGCGGTGCTTAGGAGCTTCAGTGTGTCTGCTGCCACCTCAGCTTGTGAGCATCCAGCCACATGGCTTAATGTTTCATCATTATTTATTATTGTTTGGCCTGTTTCATACTCCCAGGGGTCTACTGTTTCCTGTTTCCTGATTCACACTTTCTGTAAGTGTTCAGTTTTAATTTATGCAAAGGAACTTGGCGGTAAGGAAGCTTATTCCAGTTGGAAATTCTTAGAAATGTCGTCATATGTAAGTTGATTTTATGGCTGAGATGAGAAATGGTCAGTGTACTGGTAATTACTGGTCTCTAGTGGTTCTTCGCTTTTCCTCTAAGTCCATGTTCTATATTGGGACACCTTGGACTGTGTTGTTGTTCTTATACCATGGCCACTTACCAATGGAAAAGTGAAGTACTTTTGGCTGCACTGGTGACTCCTACAAGTTGGTCGGGGTACCTGATCCCCTGACTTTTCATCTAGCACCAAAATCATGGTCGTGGAAAAGTCATCTTGCATGCTTTTAAGTGAAATGTCACGACAGCCTTGCTTGCATGGCTTGCTGACACTTTCATATCTTCAGCAGGCTCACCATACCTCATATTAAAAATATGTTTGTTAAGCACTGCAGCCATTTATAAAGGGTAGACTGAAATAGAAAATAAAGTCCCATTTGACCACTATATGTCTGTATGTGACCACAGGCAGTGAACAATCACAGGAACAGTACACTGTTTTGACAGCATTTAGCAAGGCTGCAAAAAGGTAGTGTCCAACAGTGGCAACATTACAGAATCCGTGTAATTGAAAGCATGTAGCACTTGTTAAATCACACTCAAAATCTGTATCTGCAGCAGGGTGTGAAACATGTGAAGTCTAAAAAACATTCTGAACTGTTACTCAACCCTTTTGCAGCGTCCTTTTTAAAAAGCTGTTTTTTGTGGTGGTGTAGGGGTGTGGTCAGACCAAGTTCCTCAGTTTACCACTTGCCACAAACTGAAGCCTGTTTCATCCCGGACCAGAGTGCAGTTGCTTTCCACCCACATGCTCTACGGCCTTGGCATGCCGTACGTTGTGTGGGATCCAAATTAGACCAGTATGGTAGAGCACGAAATGCAGACCCCTCCACAAATGATCCACCCACACATTAAGAAGCGTTTTTCAGACAAAGACCAGCTTTGTCAGTGTTGATAGCTGCTGTTTATGCCCAGCCTACGGACACTTTGGAAATAAAGTTATAAAGTTACTCATAACAATGCGATAAATCAATCTTTATTTTTCAGACTACTTCAGTCAGACGTGAGTCGGACAACATTTTTACTGAAGCAGCCCAAGTGCTTGCTTTACACGGCTGTGTTTTTTTAATCTAAGAATACAATGGAACAGTTGTTTCTCACCCACAAACCACAAACACACATGGTCCCAGGTTAAATCAAATTGCACTGTCCTGAGAACAAAGTGCAGACACCTTCATTTTCTAACAACAGCACTTTGGGCTGTGTGTGTGTGTGTGATCATAATAAAAATCGTTACCCTTATTCAGACAGTGCATGGCCCAGTAGTCTCAAAGCCATATGTTGGAGATCTGTTCCTCCTCCTCCTGGTCCATTCTCCTTTTCTTGCTGTGTGTTCTTCAGGAGTAAGAAAAGGTCTGGAAAAACTGTGAGAGGAGAAAAACATGCCCATGGCTGAGACTCTGTCCCTCTCTTCCTCTTTGCATGAGAGAGAGTGAAAGAGGCAACGGCACATACAGCACGGCGGTTGGCAGTATTGCAGTACTTCCTCATCCTGACTGCTGTATTTAGGCAGACAGCCGTTGCTCCTGACCCTTCATTTTCACCCTCAGAGTGCCTTGGTAGAGCTTAGCAAAGAACAACTATTTTGGTCTGTTGATGTGCTTCGGGGCACTCAGGCAGAGGGCAGGCTCTAGGACAGCGTCTAGTACCGAACACGTGAGTGAAATGCACCACTATTCTTTTTTTCTTTAGCATTTTCTTTGACACCAACCTGTCATCACCCTCTTTCTCATTGCTTACTGTCTTAAGCTCTTAGATGATATTGGTGTATGTTGTTTTATCTTCAGTCATTGTTTCACTGCTTTGTAGGGAGAATCGAGTTTGTTTTGGATTGAAGATGTTATTGGTGATTGGAATAGGAAAGTTTGAAATGGAAAAACTGAAGTCATTTTATATAACAAGTTAGGAATAAAGTGACTGAGAACATCTGCTGCCGACATTTCTGTCAGGTTTCTCACATTTCTATCAACCACTGACAGTAAAAAGAAAGGGAAATGTGGCCTGGGCTAAACTTTGCAACCTGTGAAGTACTTTATGAAGGAGTAGTATTTATCCTATGTTTTACAACCGTGGCTAACCAGAGGTTGCTGTTTTTAGGCTTATGTTATGCTTATAGTATGTTATACTCAGGTTAAAGTTAGCCTTTAAAAGCAACTAATGAGCCAGGCAGGAAAGAACACATGAGAGGATGTGATGACGCTCAACCTAGCATCTTATATCCTTTTTGTTGTTGTTTTTCAAATGCCGTGAGTTTCAAATGAGCATAAAATATGCTTATTAGCTGAATCCCTCACATTGCTGCTTTTAGTGGTCTGGTAGTCAGCAAGAATATGCAATAAAGAAGACATTTTAATTCCCATGGTGTAATGGTAAAGACTTACTTTAAAACCTTGTTTGGTTATGTTTTGTTGTGTATTGCAATGCTTGAGTCTTTTAAATGCTATTCTCTGTGGATAGAATACATTTTATTGATTGTAAAAAAGCAGTGTAGTCACACCTGAATGCACTTTGCCTACTGAAGTGCTACCACAGCCACTTCTTTGCAGGTCTGTTTCCTCCTCTGATCAGTAATTTTTTTTTTGTCTGTGTAAATGGCAGTGACAGGATGTTCCTACTTATACACAGTTAAGAGTGATAGGAGGGAGCATTTCACTCCCTTCTGCTCCATATTCTACATAAACGCATAGACTGAATAATTGAAGTATAGTTCACATGGCCTGTCCTGCACTGTACCAGGGCAACCTGCATTTAATGTCAGCGAACGGTCAGGACTGGTTAGCTTGGATTTCCCCATGTTTTCTGAAGCGATTTGTGGTTGTGGCAACTGGCAAGAAGCTGAGTCAGCCAAGTTACATATTTGTCAAATGAATGTGTACATGCAAGAACGTATTTCCTCTGTAACTGTTACACAGTGGTGGAAAAAGTACGCTGATCTTTTACTTAAGTAAAAGTACTAATACCACAGTGTATAAATACTTTGCTACAAGCAAAAGTCCTGCATTCAAATTTTTACCTAAGCAAAAGTACAAAATTATTTCCATCAAAATAAACTAAGTTCAAAAGTAAACTAACTCATTATGCACAATGGGCCATTTCAGAATTGTAAATATTGGATTATAATTATGGATGCAAAATTGTGTTCATCACTTTACTGTTGCAGCGGGTAAAGAGGAAGCTCATATACATATTATATACTGCTTGGTAGTTAAATCCATAATAATACATTATAATGTACTAGGTGATTTATTTTTATTAGTAATCTGAATCGACAAAGTAATCTAAGCTGTCCAATAAATGTAGTGGAGAAAAAAAAAAGTACGAATTTCCCTCTGAGATGTAGTCGAGTAGAAGTATAAAGTAGCTCAGAAAATGGAATGAAAAAAGAATACTCAAGTAAAGTACCAGTACCTTAAAATAGTACTTAAGTACAGTATTTGAGTAAATACACTTTGTGACTATCCACCACTGATGTTACATAGTAGTGGGTTTGTACAGAGTAGTTATTGGTTTTGTCTCAGTATATGTCCTATTTTTGCTAAACAGCAGTTCTACTGCTGGTTGCACCTTAAAATATGTAAATCTTTTTCATTAAAAGTATAAAAAAAAAAAAAAAAATAAACTATTTTAAAATACTGGATCTATGTTATTTGAGGTAAAGTGATTTAAATCATACTATTTTTTTTTTATGTGATCTTTTCTTTCATGTGTGATGGATTCACTTGAAATGGGCAGAATATAGGTGATTGAGCTGTGGAGAATGTAACGGTACGACCAGTACACACGGCGAGAGAGACTATATAGCACGACTCAGACAGAACAATGATGATAATATACTTTACTGGGTAAAGTAGATACACTGACATACAGCAGGACATACAGAACATGCAGGAAAAGTCCAAGGGCAGAGTCGGGTCACAGAAACAAGGTCGATGCACAGGTAGGTCCTCAGCGTAGCAGAACAACAGGTAGGGATCAGGCGAAGACGGAGTCAGGTCACAGAAACAGGATCGAGGAAACCGGGGAATCAGGAACTCGGGAAACTGGATCAACGCTGGACCTCTTGACATAAATGAATGAAGACGAACTGACAACCAAGGACAAACAACACACAGACTATATACACCAGGAAGTGGGAGGGGATAATGAGACACAAGTGGAGACACTAACGAACAGAGTGGAGACACTAATGAACAGAGTGGAGACAGCTGGTGACCGGAAGTAGAAAGACACGAGGGAACATGCAGTTAACAAAATAAAACAGGAAGTACAAACACAACACAAAACATCTAACGAACGGGACAGGACCTGATAGAGAATTTAAATGACATTCTTTAATTGATGGAGCAATGAATTACTATGTTGTAATGTCTTGTAATAGCAAGTATTTACATTATGTAAGATTGTTTCATCCAGGACCAAGCTGATAATACCTCTCAGTGCTTTCTCCTTATCTCCTTTCAGCAGTCCTGTCCAACAGCAACCGTCAGAAATAACTCCACCACTCTGTCCTATATTCAGCCTTTACATTAATCTTCCTGTTTTTGAAAGCAATATAATTAAGGCAGATGACAACCCATTACTTATGACTGTGTTGACTAGAAATTATATTTGGTTTTCTAATTTGTTATGTTTTTATAAAGCAAAGTCCATATTTAGCTTTCTACCAGCCTTGTAAAGCCACAATGTCATCAACCTACATGTTTGTTTTGTCAGACCGTGCTGGCTGTAGGCTAGTCATCTTTGTAAGCCGAGTTGCTTTCACAGCAAGATGCCCAACTCGACATCACAAAAGGATTGTGCAGCTTTTTGTGGCTGCTAAACTTTCACAAATAAGACAAAAAGAAACTGTGTAATTTCCAAAGCAACCGAAAGGATCAATAAATGGATAAATAAACCTATTAAAGTGCACTCAGTTCTGCCTTTCTCTGGCTTTAAAATACAACAAATTGCTTGTTGAATAAAAAAAAAATACGGAAATAATTCCCAACATTCCTTTACTAAACAAATTAAACACTGAACTGAACACAGAAGGTAGCAATAAAAAAAACAGTTTTTTAAAAAGTGCAGATTCCTACTCTCTTTAAACTAACTAAAAAAAAGTTTACTATTTCAGTCTTTCACAATGTGTTTATCGCACAACTTGACATGCAATGACAATTATAATATAAATGATATACTGTGCAGCCCTCGTAATATCCATACATATGGCGCAGAATTGGCCCCTTTCTACGCAAATGAGCCTCAAACCGTCCAATTCACAAAAATCAGCGCTAATAGCCACACGCAGTTACAATGAATGGGTGCCTGCTCAAACTCATTTATTTTGGGATGCAGTGACAGGATGCAATGACAGTTCTGTCATGAAAAATAAATAAATAAAGTTCCCATATATGTCATTTTTGAAAATACATGAGAAAAAAAGAAAAGAAAAATAACCTCTGGCTGCCTCTCTCCCCTCACAACTGATGGATTGGCATCAATCACCTTTATATGTATATGTTCCACATGGATAATGCAATCAGATGCAAAACTTTATGGCCATGTTATAATCATAATATTAGCGCAATATCTTTTGTGAATCGGACCTTGAGACGGGGCATAGCAGTTGCAAGTAATGGACAATTCATGGTGCTACCAGCGGCTGCAATTCATTCTTTGTGAATTCGCCCCAAGTTTAAAATACAACCTGCTGTCTGTCTCTCAAAGACATTTGGGTTCCTAACTAGGCCATTATAAAGTAAGTGGGACACAGTTCTGGCTCCTGAGGATCATATCTCTGCAGAGGAATATGGAGAGGTCATATTTGCTGAATTGAGTCCCGCAGTGGTACATAGAAGGTGAAAACAAAGTAGATTAGATTCAACTGTACAGGCTTTTGCTATACAGAAGGTTTGCAACTTTTAAGGCGTATATTTTCAAACATTACATTAAATATTTGGTTGTTGCTTAGTTGCCTTCCATTTCAAAAAAGAAATTACTAGAACATAAAAGGGGACATCCTCAATTTTGCCTCACTTCCTCATTTAGCCTATACAGAGATCATAGCAGGCAGAGAGCATAGCAATGAGTGGTGCCGTAGCCTTGTAAACTGATCTAAAGGGAGATAAGCCATTCCATGAGGTGTTACACTACCAGGCCAGGCAGGAGTTAGTCACAGGATCCTGCCTGGAGAGGTTTTAGTATCATATGATGGGCCGGCAGGGAGACACACGCTCTCAAAAGGGCAAAAAACAAAGTGCATGCAGTGTGTTCTTAATCGGATAAGTCCCGGAGCATCCACAAACATTCTCTAATAAAATATCTGTGTAAAATGTACTAAATTGGATGTCCTCTGTTGGGAACATTTTACCAATGTGGCTATCCCCCTTTTTAGTGGTTAGTGCCCACACACTCCTATTTCCCATCATAACATTATTTGTAGCACTGCCAACTATTGGTTACTTTAGATTTGTATTGCAGCATCACCTTTCCTGGTCTGAAATGTTGTGCTACACATGCAACATTTCAGTCACTGCAGAAAATGAAATAAGAATACCAGTTTAGAGCGGAGGGGGTAACTGTCTTTCCTAACAGCCGTGTGCATGGTTAACTCGTTTCGGGGCTTGCAGAGACAAGAGGCTATCCCCATTAACAGCACTGTGCCTAGAGACAGAAGATCAGGTTACCCCATCCTGGATCAATGACTCAGCCAGTCATCTGGGAGCTACAGAGCTCTTTACCAGTACACACTCTCCTTGGTTAAGCACTCGTACCTCCTTTCATTTCCTACAGCTACTCTTTGCCCAGATGAGCACATTTCCTTCTGGTCATCAAATGCACACCTTTAACGGTCTATGTGAACACATCCTGTTGGAGCTGGAATAAGCAATAAAGCCATTATTGTACTGCTTTTTATCCACATTCCTTACAGACTGTAGCCACGTCCTACTAGGTCTGTGGAGACAGTGCTGTGTGTTGGTCAGTGCCGCTGGTTTGAACAAATCAAGAGATAAGAGATTTTGTTCTCTCTCCTCCCTCCAGCAGGAAGTACTTTGATGGCGTTGCTCCTAAAATTACCTCAACTTCCTTCAGAGGCAACAATTGGCTTGTTTATTTTGGAACAGCCACAAAATACCACTAGGCAGTGCTAATATGGCAGAGTCTTCTTATTTACATGAAGCAAAGGTACTGCCTATTATTCTGTTACATTTCTCTTGCATTTATGCACTTGTGGAGCTTCAGGGAGCAATTCTAATTTTGACCCACATCTATAGCTAGTGTATTGCTAATATTGTTTTTTATGGTAATATGATTATTGCTAGGACATATATGACATTATGTATGTATTTTATATGTTATTCTGTTCATTTGCAATTGTTGTTTTAATGGTATTATGTAGTTTTAATTAATGGATGTATGGCAGTAACCTCATCTGCATTAAGTAAGTCTCATCTGGATGATGCTAATAAAACGACAGAGTATTTATAAAGATATTAGTTGCCAATATTTAAACCTTTGTGGAATGTTCTAATGTGTTGAATCCTATCCATTTAAACAGTTTCGCACAGTGTCACTCGTCTTGTTGTTCTCGGAGACTTGTTTGTTCAAAGTGCTTTTCTAGTTCATAGAACATCATGTGTTCATATTTCAGCAGTGCATACTGATGCCTCTGGGGCAGACAGTGTGGTAAACTGTAGTGGACAGGCACATGAATATTTGAGTGTAACCATTCCGAAGTTTGTTATTCTACAATTTCTTATCTTTTCTGGTCTTCTCTCGTGTAGTTAGCTGACACGCAGCCATGATGAAATCGGGCGCTACCAAGGTGGGGCTGCCCAAGCCAGGATTACAGAAGCAGAACTCCTTGGCCCCATCTTCCTCCACTACCACCTCCACAGCCATGAAGACCTCCAGATCCTCCAACACGCTGGCCTCAGACCAGCGCCTCAGCAGGGTGAGTCACAAGCACACTACAATCCAGGTTTTTTCCCACCTAGGTGCAGCACCCAAGCCTGTTTTGGGCACCACCTAAGCCGAATGAATGTAAAATCAATGTGGAGAGCATAACTGAATTCATTTATTATCTGCTCTAGCTTTTTGTACACAGATATGGTAATAATAATGGTTGGAAATTATGCACATTTGCATATTTTAATTGAAAAACATAATTTTTTCTTGGGAGAACCCTCCACCAAATGCCCTAAGTATTACACAAACTTAGGGGAAATCCTACAATCTATCAAAAACTGACATGATAATACCTTAACATGAGTGATGAAACTGATTAAATCGCTTTAAAACATTATTTGAACATTATTAGACCTATGTTTTTGATACTAACAGCAGATTTGTTTGCAGCTGAAAAGAGCCAGCAGTGATGATGCCTTGACAAAGCCTGCACTGGGAGCCGCTGCCTCTGGCTCCCGGATGAAGAAGACTGTTACCACTGGAGCCATCTCAGATCTTGTGGAGGCCCGCCCTCGCAGCCTGTCTGGTAAGGGACTTCCGCTCTTATCAGATATCTTTAAATGATTCATTTCAGAGACTGGGTTTGATGTAATATAGCAATATGATGCTGAAAATTGGAGGAAAGAGCTGCAAAGTTTACAGATTATGGATGTGATCTGTATTTTGTGTCAGAGGATAGAGATCATCATAGCAAATGCTGCAGTGTGAAAGTAGTGCAACTAACCACTTGTGACCACTAGAGGGCCAAAGTACACCACTAAAGCTGCCTGTCGCAGCGCCCAGGTCCTGTCTTGTTTCTCTTTATTCTCGTTTGGTTGGCATCGATGAGATGCAGGTGGCTGAAGAGGACTATGGTTCTCAGGATTTTGGTCCAAAGCTAAGAGACTGGACGCATTCATATTCTACTCCTCACACAACTTCTGCTCAGCTGTGTGAACAGCAGCCTATGTTTTGGATGACAAATGAGGAAAAATTTACTTTTTTCTATCCAACGACAAGAGAAAAATAATGTTGGTGTTTTTTTTGGCTGGTCTTTTGGTGTTATTTTACTTTAGTGTGCGCTTGTGTGCAGTAAGTATTGATATGTGTTGGTTTAGCTTATAGCACCGTATTATGGTCCTTGTGTGTTCAATCATAGTTACAATTTAAGATGCAGAGAAACACACTAAAGCTCTGAATGAAAGGAGAAGTGCTGTGACCATATTCTCTGTCTGTCATGCAAATACTGTAAGCACACATTATTATTATATAAGCCCTTAAATTCCACTTCACTGAAGATGCGATAGTGAGCATTTCATTGCCTTCTCACATATATAGTTGTGCACATGGCTAAGAATAATTCTGAAAACTTTTGGAAACGCACTTGAGTATCTTGGGTATAAACATTTTCACCATTTTCAATAAATAGGAAAAACATTGTGTGGCACAATGTATCACAGTGAACATGATCTAATATTAACATATGGCAAAATATCAATGCCATTATTTAACCTCCTATCACACCTGCATTTCAAGTTTAATTAGCATGCTTCATTCTTATACTGTACATATTTAATTATAGGCAGTATTTCACAAACCTATTCCTTATTGTGTTAAGTAAGTGCCATATGTATCCACAATTGAAAAGCAGCATTAGGATACAGTTGTAACCTGAAGATATGTGACTTCTGCAATGTCTCTTTATCCACCCCCCTTCCTACTAACCTTAGGTAAATGGTAAATGGACTGCATTTATATAGTGCTTTTCCAATCTTTGTGATCACTCAAAGCGCTTTACAATTCATTCACCCATTCACACACATTCACACAGAGTCAGAGGCTGCCATATGCTCATCAGAGATAACCATTCACACACTCACACACCGTTGGCCATTGGGAGCAAGTTGGGGTTCAGTATCTTGCTCAAGGACACTTCGACATGCTGACTGTAGAGGCCAGGGATTGAGCCACTAGACTAGTGGACGACCACTCCACCTCCTGAGCCACAGCCGCCCATATGTGTGATTTATTAAAATTCATTTTGAACATGACATATTTTAAGGAAATCTTTTACTTCACATGTGGATGAAATATGATAGACATAGTGAATTAAATCCCTGCTGTGAGGTTATATTTCCCTATTATTTCATTATCAATCTTCATTACTACAGTGTTCAGCTGTTCGATGCTGCCTGTAAAAGTGCGGCATGTCAAGAATGACATCAGCAACATCTCAAGTAACATTTTGCAGGCATGTAGATGTCTCTAGTGCTGCATGACAACGCCAGAAGAAAGGTAGAGATACCTGACAGACATCAGCTGTTTGATGAATACCTGTATTTGAACAACACATTGCTGTTGTTGGAGATTTGTGGTCCAAGCCATCCGTGTTCATTTCCTTTGAGTGAATCACACACATTTTATTAATTATCCTAGTCACTGAAAATACTTTACATTATCAACAGGATGCCATGTCATGATAAACACTTTTCTAGAGTCTGTTTTTATCATCTATTAAATGATGTTAGTATTGTACTTTGTATGAGCTAGGTGTGCCACTGGATAAACAGAGCATCTACAAATAGAGCTGATAGCAAAACATGAATTACATATAGGACAAATCTGGCGGTAGATAATGACAGGGATTTGTTTGCAGTAATTAATGTTGTTCCCAGCACATCCTCGGAAAATCCTCTGTGAGGGAGATAGCTGTGTTTGTTTTTGGTGGCCCATCCACCGTGTGCTGTGCTCAAGTGAAATTCTCCTTTCAAAGGGTTGTTGTGCTGAAGCAAAGATAATTGAATTCTACTTGACAAAAGACTCCAGAAGAGCTGAGAAACCAAGGCCAAGTGAGGCTCTGGATCTTTTAAACACAATTAGACCATGAGTTCAACCAGCTTTCAGTGGATTGGGCCCTAATTAACCAAAGCTTGTCTTGTCCTTGGCTGTTTTCACACCCAAGAAAAAGAACAGATTCCCACTTTGTGCTATTCATGATAAATTCATTACTATTCACTTACTACTTTTTGCTAGCCAATTTCTGGTGCTCAACCAAAGTTGAGAACAGGAATGTTGTTAAATAATTATTTGCCTTGTGGCAGTAGACAATTTTTTTTGTTTTTCTAAACAGACTGCACAACAGCGACGTTGATAACATATTTTCTGTCTGTTGATTTCATAGGATCAATCAGATCGATCGATATCTTTAGCAACATGGCTGCCGCGAGCAGCCTGGCTACTGTCCAAAGCAAGAAACAAGCGTAAGAATCCAATGCCATTGACAATGTGGGAGGAAGTAAAGAGTTTGCTGCTTGGTTCAGACTACGAAGCCTCCGGGTTATAATTTTATTAGCTTCCTTTGTGCCGTAAATTGATCCTTTTCTTTCCCGGGAGATCGTGACCCTGTGGCAGACAGAATAGCATAGTGAAAGTAAGGCTTATAAACACAGATGTTGTCATTATTCTACAGCCATTACATTGTGCAATCGACATTTACTTCATAATGATGAGTTAAAGCAGACAAGTTGTCTATTGCCACTTTAAAGAAAACCATCTTTAAAATAGTGCAGAGTTGTGATGCTGTTATGTAGCTGCAATTTGCATCAGGCAGAGTAATATCCTTCAGGTGGGGGAGTACTCTGCCTTTTATCTTCAAACACAGTTAATACAACTCTATTTTCTTTTATGTGCTCAAATGAAAACATATTGATGACTTGATGTCATCAATATGTTTCATTTTAAATAATGTTCCCATAGAGCAAGCTGTATTGTTCTGCACCTGCCACCTGGGCTGGGACTCTACACCAGTGCATGTCAAGACTTATAACGACAGACAATGAATGGATATGTCTAACAGGTCTCAAAAAATTAAGCTAATCAGCAAGTGGAAAATCCAATCTGACACCTGAAAGAGCAGCAATGGTTAACCATGCATGCCAGCAGTGACAATCATCATTTAGCCTCCGGCTCTAAATTCTAAGTCACCGACCTGAGAGCTTTGCTGAAATATCCACACTGGGGAAATGCCATGATTTGAATATAGATTGGGGTGGTGATCTGTGGTATTTTGAACTCATTGATGTTGAGATGTATTGTTCTGAAATGTCTTTGAGTGATTCCATTTATTGATGTGAAAGGGAAAGTCTCTGAAGTAAAATCAGTTTTTGAGGGAAGAGAAGATAAAAAAAATTCAGAATTTTCTCCATGACATTTTGGGATAAACGCATTCACTAGAATACCGAGATGTGTCTTCATGCTTTTTTTTTGTGATACTGTCACCCATCAATGGTCAGGTTGGTCATAAACAAATGGGTATTTCCCTTGTTGATATGTGACATTACACACTGACAAGAAGCCACCAGGGCTCACTGGGCTCTAAAGCTGTCTTCACATGGTCAGTGGTAAAACAGCTCTGCGCTGGCTGTGCCGTTGTTTTCCTATGGAGAGAGCCCAAATTGCCACCGAGCACTGCGCTCAAAGTTCAAATTATTCCAACTTTGACCTCGATTGTTGCTGACCTTTCAAAACGCAACCAACAAGATAAAAGCTGTTTGTGACATTGACACTTTTTGATGATGTATACCTGCACTGTGCTTTGATCCGCTCGGCCATCTTCACTATGCTCTGCACCCTACTTCATCATGTGATGGCAGCTTAAGCCACACTGCAGCAGAACTGTCATCATAGCCGTCAAGCAGTTATTCAGTATTTTCTCAGAGGCCGTCCAAGTACATTTTGTGACTAGACTGTGGACGCATGACAGAACCCTCCCTGAGTCGTGAAAATGTACTTTTTACTTAAGTTGCATGGGCTCGGAAATATTCTTAAGGTAAAATTATTATTATTGTTCCTCACAAATCATACACTCGATTTCTGTTCAACAAATACAGTATAGTAGTCATCTTGTTTCGAACTGTAATTGTACCCAAACCCCATTTAGCAAATTATTGCTAATTAATTGTAGGATTCAGGACTACAGTAGATGCATCATTTAATTTCTCAAGTTTGATCATTACATTACATTTAATTGTGCAAACAACCATGAGGATACAAAGTTATAACAGCAAGAATCTTGCAAGTACATTAGCTTCAAATAAGCTAAACCAATTTAAGTGGTACATAGAGAAATGAGAAAATATATTTAAAAAAAATATATATATATATTATTGGCCACGGTGTAGTCAGAAGAACAGTTCAAACAATCAGAACTAGGTCAGATGTGTCTGCTATTCTGTGCATACAGGGGAAAACAAAGACACAAACAATATAGCGTCCTTGTGCTAATCAGTGTAATTTTTAAATTACAGCAGCATTGTACCAAATATTTTTACATTTTTAAATTGGCCAACCATGAAATTGATCTGTGCCCTCTTTCCCTGGATGCAATCATCCAAGATTTCCATTTTTATTATGATCTTAAAATGAGTTTTGACTGTACCCTCTCATCTCCAGTTCCAACTAGACATCAGCTCTGCAGTAATGGGCTTTGTAATACAAATCACAGATCTCACTGTAGTCATTCTTGTGTGATATAAAGCATGTGTCTTTCTATGAGACTTCAAAACAAGTCTCAAGCACAGAAAACAAGATTTAAGCACAGTAGCCATATTTTTATTAGGCGTTAGAATGCTATCAGATTTGGCTTTAAGGCTTTAGAACAACAAGGTACCCATGGAAAAAAACATTGTGGTACACAAGTTCATGGAACACACACACACACACACACACACACACACACACGCACATGCACATGCACATGCACATGCACTCAGTATTGGCTAAAAAGGTCAGCTGACTGGCAGTCTGACCCCGCCCTCACCTCCCCTCACAGCATGCCGTGCTAATGAGTCAAAACTGTTATTTTTGCTAATGGAGTCTCTCCCCCTATCCCACTTGGCACTTAACCAGCTCTATCGTGCTGTCAGACAATGGGTTAAAACCCAGCCTCATCCTGATGACTTATTTAAAACATATCATCAATAATTCAGTAAAGCTTTCACTTGGAGAAGAGTCCCTGTGGAGTGTGCAAGGAGAGGAGACAGAAGGAGATAAGGCCGTCCTGCTCTAAAAATAACAAGCCTGGTGGGGGTGACTGCAGGGCATAACTTTACAAATGGGCACGTCATTGACAGGCGCTCTCCTTCACCTCTGTTCAGTCTATGCTTTCACATTGATCGTTAAAGTTTGGGCGAGTAGAGTTGAGCTCAACATAAATGTCTTTCAGTGAGTCTTGTCTGATTCACTGAAGAGCACTTTGTTCACACTTTTAAGACTTTAAGAGTCACAGATGGTAATTAAATTAGTGCTTCGTCAGCATTAATCATTGATTCTTCTTTTCTGTATCATTTGCGAGCATGTTTGCAAGTCACAGATAGTTAAGAGAGTACTCCATAGATTTAGCATTGCTTTTTTATAACATTGTCGAACTCACAATGAAGATGAGGGTGTGGTGAGATGAGTAGAAGGCTTCAGAGGTCTCACTTCTTTCTAACTCCACACCCCAAGCCCCAACCAACGTTGACTCAAGTGACATCACTTAAGGAAATGTATCAGAATTTGCGCACACCCTAAGATCTATACACAGACTTTGATGTGTAAAATGGACAGAGTTCCCCTTTAAGCCCCACGTTTGTGTGATGTTTAGTGCTACTTGTTTCTGTAGTTGTACCTCAGATGATACATTTGTCAGCAGAACTGGCATCTCAATGGATGAAAATTATTATTATGGGAGATTACAAAGTATTATATATTGATTTTTGTGAATATATTTGTAGTACAAATAAATATGTGTGAAATATACTGTAGAATGTCCATGTGATCCACTTGAAAATAGAAAACAAAATGACAATAAAGTACAAAAATCATACTATATTCAACTGGGACCAAAAAGAGACCATTTAAAGTTTTGTAACTTGGCTTTCTGTATTTTCTGGTCAAGCCAGAAAGAAATCTGCTTTGCTCTGATCATATTTTCTTTTGCTCTATTCCATGATGTATTGCTTGTTCCACTTGTGCATGTTTGGTAGCATCCAGTATCACTTTTTGCCTCGAGGTAAAAGTTGAGAACAAACATGTTGAGTCTTTTAGAGTTTGCAGATTTGAAAACACATGCAGCTGCCAGTTTTACTGTGTTTCTGCTGCATGCTGTTTTTCTCCTGAGTGACATGTTCACAATGCTGTCACCTCCTAAATCTCCCCCAGCTAGAAGACGACAGTGAATGATCAGCATTAGCTTAGCTTCACAGCGTTTCCTTTTCTGTCCTTTTCACCTATCAGGGACATTCTACTTGATTGTAAAAATAGAATAGCGACATGTTATGTAAAACTGTGATCCAAATGCATCTTGTATGTGCTTTTTCTGCTCTGATTGAATGCAAAAACACTGCATGCTGAAGATTTACAGTAGACCCAAGTGTATTTTTTGCTGTGTCATTCCCCAAATAGCCATCGGTCAGGACGTTCTTCTCCCTAACCTCTAGCCTCTGCTGTATGAAGGGTCTGCTGTCAGCGAGTGATGGAGATGAAGTTTCTCTCACATTGTTCCTCATATGTGAGGTCTGCCAGCCCCACCAGATGGACTAGGACTTTCTATAACCTATTAATTAGCTAATAGCTTCTATCATTTCCTCATAGCACCAATTCAGAGGGAAGATGGATGTATGATGCAAGTGTCAGTTGACCTTAGTTAATGATAAGTGGAGCAAAGAGGTGCGCTAGAACTATTGTGGACCCAGAGTGTGTGAGCTTTACCCTGCACAACTCAGACACCAGACTCAGCTGCAACATTTAGTCCCAGCGGGGCCCTGTCTGTCTGTGTGTCAGTGTTTGGGAGGCAGGAGGAGACGGAGGTATTTTCCTTGAGCTCCTCATATCTGTCAGATGAATTAATCAAACACGCCTCAGTCCACTGGGACGCCTCAGCCTGCATAAGCACTCAGCCATGACAGACACACACTGACACGAGCAGTAAAAAGACATACACACTTGTACATGCAGATGGACACACAGAGATATACATGCAAAATGACCCACATCTTTACCTTTTTTGTCCCCCATACTGCCCTGTCCAAGTCTAAATAAGCACTACAGTATTTACAGTATGATAATACACACCTCTGCTTATTAAGCATACAGTGTAAAAAGGATTATGGTAAGCGGGAATCGCTTTCCTCCTCTTCACTACAGTGCATCTGAAGGGTTTACTTCACAGTCCAGAATTAACCCTGTATCTACGCATCTGGCATCAACTCAGACATAAACACACCAGTGGCCTGTACTACGAAGCGAGTTCAACATACCCAGGATATCTTTGTGTTATCTGGCTTAACTAACCCTAAGAACTACGATCTCGCTAAGGAGTCTGACGACGGTGGTTATCAACTCCGTACGTGAACTCAGGGTTTCTCACTCCGACTGTGTAAATTAGTACATATGTGATATCACTGCCCCATATAGGGCACGAGTAGATCTCGCTATAATTACATTTGTGTATTCCATTAAATTAATGTGTTGTATTAAATGTATTCTAATAGAACATAAGATACTTTTTTGCTGAAATGATGACGTGTATGATAATAATTTTGTTTTACCTCTAACCCTAAATCTGCTTGGAAGTACAGGCCTCTGGCCCTTTTTTGGTTTGTTGACTAGAGTTTTGTCATTCCTCTCTTGAGAAGCTTGTGAGCCCAGCAAGTCCCCAAAAGATGCAGGACAGAGAGAAATGGTCTTGCCAGATCTTGAAAGAGGCCTGTTTGGGCCCACAGAGATGGACGTCCTGTGGTGAGGAGAACATTCTTAGCTGGATTAGAAGCATGTTTGTTTACCAACGTAGATGTGCTGCTCCGAGACGAGGAGAGAGGAGAATATTAAGAAAGGGAAAGGAAAATGTACCAACAGTTTATGCAACATTCATAAGATATAAAAAGGCTCGGAACCGTGTACAGTATTGTATCAAAGGGTCGAATATTCAACCTGACGTGGGCAGAATCATGCAGCAAACAAGACCTCCCTAACAGCGCTTAGAGAATTTCTCTAAAAATGCTTTTCTGGCTGGAGCTGAAGAGTATTTCCTGCATAAAATACATATTGAGCAAAAATGCAGCAACAACTTTAAATGTCCAATGCTTAATTATTCTGCTTCTTTAATTTTATTTCCATGGTTCTTTACAGCAGTGAACACAAAGGAAATGATATGGTAGCTCTGAGCTTATGCAACAGAGACGCTCATCCTACTCACTAAAAATATCAGTGCTTATCTGTGTCAAGTATGGCTTTAAAAAATTGATGATGCAGTTGGGATGAATTTTGATTTCTGATAAATAGCACTTCATACAGAGTTGTGCCCTTGGCTAACAAAGGTTTCTTTTTGGACCATCACAACACAGCATACTGTGTCATAGACTCAGATAGTGTGGCAACAGTGGCATAGTGGAGTCTCATTGTATCACTGTAAACTGAGGTTGGATGAAATACTGGCTCTCTCCTCAGACGGGTATGAATACAAAATCTTTCGTTCGCTAAAGTTGCTGCTCTTTTGAATAATTTGTTTCATCCATTTTGTTTCTGGGTATAACTGTTACATAGATGTATTCTTTGCCCATGTCATATAAATTGTTTTTATTCATTAATGACAGCAATTTGCCTGCATTGTAGATGAGTAGTTTCTGACTTCCTTGTGTTTTGGCTAAACTTCCAAGAAGGGTTCATAATGATTTTTTGACAGAAAAAATGTTGAAGATTGGGGACAGAAAAAAGAGACCAGTACAACAGAAAATGACAAGTAATTCTCCCTTCCAACTTGGTTTCTCCATGTAGCTCGTGCTATCATAAATATTTAACACGTGCATACATTGTAAATGAGAAATGACAGGAAAAAAACCCACTGGCTCCACACAACCCCACCAAAACTAGCACACCACCCCTCATCTTTGTACAAATGTAGGCACACTTGCATACACACACATGCTATTGTTCCATGCTGGGTGCTGAAAAATGGTGCTGCAAGCCTGGGGTGGCCTCTTATCCCCTAGACCAGCATCTCCCTTCCCCGTTTATTAAGACTTTTGTTGGGAAATTTGTCGTGATTTTGTGAGGGGGTGCGGGCACAGGAGACTTTGTGTGAGGTCCCAGACTACAAGTTCCCTGAGCAAGAAAAGACAAGAGCTGCACTGTCACCCTCTGCCAAAAATACAAATACTGCCTTTCCTTTCTTCCTGCTTCTCTTTCCTTCCTTTCTTCCCTCCACCCTTTTATTCTATCTCTTTTACACTCACTCATCTTTTCTGTACCAGTGAGAGGGACGGTTTATCCCACCATTGTTCAACTGGTATTGGTGAGAGTAAAGTGGCTGGCAGCAGTGGGAGGAGGTGTGTGTGTGTGTGTGTGTGTGTGTGTGTGTGTGTGTGGCCTGGGAAGCCACTCCCCCTCTGAGCTGATTCCAGTCATCACAGCAGCAATGAAGTGCACACGACGCTGCCCGCCCGCCCGCCTGCCAGTGTGACATACTGTCACCGTTGTGGAGGACTCGCACACATTCACACACACACTCGCAGTCACTCGCTAACAGGACGTACAGCCTGCCTCCTCACACATGCACACACTCACCCTCTCACACAGTCCTGGAGAGGAGTGGAGGAAAGAAAAGAAAAGAAGACCAGTAGGAGGAAAGAATAAGAGGAATTTAATGTCTCTTATGGCTTCCTCTCTATGTGACTGACCGGCGCTGGTTGTGGGTACTGAACAGAGACACCAACCCCGACACTCAAACACACACACACCTCTCCCCCGCAGCCACGGATTCTTGGATTAGTCCGCCCCGGTGTGGAGAGTGGGAGTCGCAGAGCGGACCAACATGGGGAACCAGGCGGGGAGACAGGAGGAAACAGAGTCAGGTCTGCTTCTGTTGTTTGGCGGTTTGCCTCAGCATCACTTATCCCTCTTTGTCTGTGTCTGTCTGTGTCTGTCGATGTAATAGGCAAAGACATACATTCGCTAAATACAAGAGATATGAGATAATCTTTTGTCATGTCATGTCTGAGTACATCTCTGACGCGACATGTCCTGGGTAATGAATACTGACTAAGATGAGCACCGACAGAGCGCTGGCTGATGAGCACTGACTATTTTGCCCTGGAGTTATAGAAGATGTTTAAAACGGGTTAGAAGTTCTGCTCTGTTTTTTGCCATCATTTGTGTAAGCGTGTCCACAAATCTTGCTCGTGTAATCACTGATCTCGTGTTTCTGTATTTAGTCAGTACAGGTCTGTATGTGTGTATCTGTCTACACCTATGTGTAGATATTGGGCGGGGGAAAGTGCTGAGTGAGATTTGCCGTAAGACAGTAAGCATGAGGGAACCTGCCAAAAGAGAGATGTTATCATCAGTCTCACGCTCACATCCCTCCGCTGCCCCAAGCTCACTGCGTCTCACTAAGATTTCCATTTCAAAGTCCCTCTGAACTGCATTCAGCAGCAACTTCAAGCTCGCCGAAAGACAACCGAGCTCCTCCACCTCTGTAACCTCTCTGAATTTCTTTAACAAAACGAGAATTTGCATCTTAATGTATGTGCACTACTTGTGTATGTTCACCGAGCCATTTGTACACACACATATATATATATAATCCCTCACACAGAGCTTTAACATATTTACATGCTGTTATGTGATTATATTTTCATGTTTTCATCGCAACAAAAATAGACAAGACCAGAGCCAGGTGGCGTGCTAGGGCAACAGGCACGCACACACTCTCTCTCTCACGCACACACACACACACACACACACACACACTCACACACACACACACACACACACACACACACACACACACTCACGATACAGTGAAGTATTTTGTCAGCAGTGGGTGTTAAGCTGCATCACTTCATAGCAGTAGTGTGTGTTGCTTAAAGATAGAGCACCGTAGGCTCAGATTGGAAGGCAATGGTAGCAAGCTGCTGCATGCTTGAAAAGATTAGCTCTCAGTTTCTTCTACATGCACACACACATACAGCATACAGTGCACAGTTTGATACATTATACACAAAACAGAAGATTGTTGAATGTCGAGTCAATAAATAGGAAAAAAGGAGGCTAATATTACCTTTCTTTAATCTCACTTATTATTCTGTAGTTACAAGAAGAAAATGGGCTCCTTGCGTCTTGAGGAATATTAGTCTTGGTTCAAAATAATTAGGAGATTGTTACACATAGGTGGTATGTGGACATATGTGGGGTTGCAAATGAAATGAGTCAGAGTAAAATGTTTGCTCAGGCAGTGAAAGAATACACCATCGCAGCCACACTCAGTATAATCAATCATGTTCTCCTGGCTATGAGAAGTATTTGCTTGGTTCATGATCCTCAGTCCAACTTCCACATTATGAAATGAGGCAGTCAGCAATATTATGAATTGATTGACCCGTTATTCTACAAATTAGCACTCTCCATTTTCTCAAATGAGCCTCTGTAGTAAATGAGAACTGATCATTAAATGGCTTGATTTTTCATTATGCCTGCTAATGACATGAAGCTATAGATCCAAGAACGCTAAGACCAAAGAACAGAAGCCTTTAAATCTATTTTTCACAATAGAAGTAAAATAATAAGCGTACACACTTTTAAACCTTTAACTGAAGCAGGGGATCATTATCTGATTTGTTCTGTTCAGCAATATCTATATATAACTCTTTACATAAGCTTCCCTGTCACGCAGACGGTAAAATGGCCAGCTGAGGGTTGTCAGACTTTGGGCTTGGAAAGCAGAACAACAGGTCTGGTGCTGGAGGTAGGGAAAGAAATGTGGGAACTCGTTCGGATTTGATTGATGGTGTTATCTCTGAAGTGGCAGCCTAAGGAGTAAGCTGTCTGCTGCAGTGATAAGGGGGTCGTTATCAGAACCAAATTACACTGAAGGCTACCACACCGAGCCTTCCTGTCTCCTCACTGGCTCACCAGGAGAGCAGCCAAGACCAGAGCCTGCGGTCAGCATGTTGTCCGCTGTTGATGAATGCTCAGTAATATATTGTCCAATAACAGTGGGTCTATTTTCAGGGCTACAACTCAAAGTCAGTTGTACCCGTTCAGGCCAAGGATTAAAGGAAAGTTGAAACATGTTTATGTAGTGAGGTAAAATGTGACTTTCACATGGTCAAAAATGGGAAATTTCACACACGTGGTTTCTGCAGAAGTTTAATTGGCATTCTTGAAGGTAGCTGTAATGTTCAAAGATGCTGCCAAAAACTTGAAAAAGCACAATGTTTTTTGAAAACGGGGAATGCTATCAATGTAGCAGTTAGCGTGTTGTCATTGGAATAACATTGCTGTTTCTGTCCACACTACAGCACAGCAACATTAAGTTATAATTTTTGTATAAGTGCTGGTACAGAAACCCAGCTCAGCTCAGACATCCATATGAAATTTCTTCAAATTTGAACACTATTATTGCATAGTTGATTTTAAAGACTTGTTTTCTCACCTTCTTTAGGACTGTTTTTTATCTGAAATGAATGTGACTAATGGTTTACTTCACCTGGGTACTTCTGCTTCTGAATAAGTTTGTGTGAAAGATATTTTTAAGCTTGAATCTACCTGATTAGTGTGGTTGTGTACAGACTGTACTTGACTGACATCTCCCTTACTTTCCTGTCAGCTTTGATGCATCTGTAAGTGACGGGACAACTAATGCCTTTGTCACGCTAATTGGTGCATCGAGTTTTGTGGCCTCATGAAATTCCCATCATAGTTCCGCCCGACATCAACGAATGCAGACTAATCAACCAAAAATTCCTGTGTGCTTGTCTTTTTAAAGGTGATTTTTATTGATTTCTGCTTGCTAGTCCATATTAGTGCCACTTCAGTGGCCACCAGGGAACAGTGCCTTGGCCAGTTGGGACAGGAAGCCATATTTTCATGTTGTGCTTAAGTAGGATTATGTTCTATGTGGCTTCTGCTTGGTGTTCACCTGTGTTAAGGCGATTTTAACCATCAGGTTTCACACATAAACCTCACTCAGTTTGGCTTACTCTCAGATGAACAGCGACATCTTCCTTAGTCTTTTCTTCAAACATTGGTGTATCTTTTCTTATTGGCATCATTTTAGCAGCTGCCTTTTTGACAAATATATCACAGCATTGAACATCTAACACTGATGTTAAATGCTTATCTATCTGGTGAAGCACTGATTCATTGTGCCTGGTGGGTACCGCAGGCTTCAAAACCACCGTGAGCAACAAGACAGAATGTGGAAATACAAAGATTATCGTGCTATCTCAACCCCGTATGAGAGCATGTTGACGTAGAGCAGGGATTCAACCTGAGGAAGCGAGTTTGTCAAACTTCTGATAGCTGGGACATTGTGAGGAAGTTACATCAGTCATACTTTCCATGGCAGCTAGCAGTTGGTACAGTAAACACACTGGCCATTCCTCAGAGTTCTGTGTTTGCAGGGGAAGGCGTGTGCCGCTTAAATGTCCTGTTTGTGTAACTGGAGACTTAAGCCTGGACATCAAAGTTGGTATATATTATAGCCTTTCAGGCCTGAACTCATACACATGACAAATTTATGATTGAGAAACTTAACAATGCGTGTATACCATTGACATCCTAAAAACATGTGAATTGGAGCTGACATGTAAGCCACTAAACCTGTGATGGCGTGTTCAATGCGTAACAAATCAACTTGATACGGTTTGTGTATCAGTCAGCAGCTGGCTGTGGTTCGTCCTCACTCTGGGAACAGTAATCCTGGCCTTTATTTGGACGTAGGTTCTGCTGTCTGCCATCCATCACTCTTTTTGTCTTGAACATCAGCCCAAAGAAAGATCACTATCACTTTCTGTGGGTGAATTTGGGAATCATCTTGGCGATTTTGCTTCTTTGTCCAGTAACTCCAGAAAGTGGCACAGCGGTATTAATTAAGACATCCTCACAAAAAAGTGGCATTGGAAGCTTGGTGACGTAGTGCCTTTTTGCGGGTTATATAGCACCGTAAATATGATGGTAAGGACTGTCAAGGTGGCGTGAATTTCCATGTCAAAGTTCACAGATATTACATTGCGCTTGAAAGCAATGCATGAATTTACCTTTCCTTGTCTGACATTTTGCTTTTCTAAATGCTGGTGTGCCTCTCTGTTGGTTATGTTTTAAGCTGTGGTCAATGGAAAGGGAGCCACACTACCCAAGTGTGGCTTGAGATTATAGGCTGATGTTGTCTTTTTTGCAAAACCCTATTTACGGCTTAATCTTTCCACATAATATGTTTTTTAAGCCTTTTTGTGGTCAATCCAGGAAAGTAGATCACATCTTACATACATACTAAGTCTTCTAACATGTATTCCAAAGGTATAAGGCTAGGATGGAAATCATCAGAGGCTTAAAACTAAGTTTAGCAATACTCATTACAACCTGTTGCCCATCACACAGGCTGATCCTATAAACCTGCAATCATGTAAAATGGCATATTATTATTCCTTCAGTGAGTCCTGTGTTAAACTGTTTTCCATTTGGAGCATAAAGAAATTCTCCCTCTCAGTTGGCCAGCTCATGGTCTATTGGATATCTCTGTAGGGTATTGGCTCCATAAGTAGAGTAAAGCAGAGTGTATCAACATAAGGATGCTGTGTTAAAGGTCTTAGCATGCAGCCCAGTTAAAATGATTCAATCAAAATGATTAAAGGAGCCAAAGAACCCAGGCCAAGTGGCCCTCTGTGGCTTGCCAGCTCTCATGCTGCCCTTTCATGCTGTGCTGCAGCGGAAGCACAGAGCTGTTCATTTCTCAGGCACAAACCAATATCTCAGCTTAAATACACAGTGAAGTCTTTTTTTAAAGGCAGGGTGGAAGGTTTGCCTGGTCAGTTGTAGACACGATTGATTAACATGCCGCCTGCTGACATGACAGTCTGAATGACTTAAGACTAAGAATGTAAAAGGGAGGGTGTATTTCTGCACATTAGTCCACATTAATCAGAGCCAGTCAAAGCTAAACGATTTCTTCAGTGTTTCCTTCCACCTTTTCATGACATCTAGAGTCTTTTTAGACTGGCCACAACTAAAGCATTTACTTTGATTTGCTAAATGTAATTATTTTCTACTCAGCACATTTCCCTGCTGGGCAAGAAGGTAGGCAACCAGCTCAGACCTATTTTATTTAGTTAAAGTGTTATATACATATATGTGTGTATAT
>CALSCE010000030.1:5809986-5821485 GCA_943593645.1 Bovichtus variegatus
TATGTGTATGTGTGTATATATATATATATATATATATATGTATGTATATATGTGTATGTGTATATATATGTGTGTGTATATATATATATATATATACATATATATAGTTATACTCAGGGCATGTTGACTTTTCTTCCAATGAATCTCAAACCTCTAACTAAAGGTTTGTTTTCTTTTGGAGCCCATTGATTTGGTGATGAACTTATCCCAAGTGCAAACAGCTATTCAAATTCTCTGTGCAGTCAGTCTCTAAACTCAGTTTCAAAGACAGTTGTCAGCCTTCAGTGAATCTCTGCAGCTTTATGATAAAATGAAGTGTATCTGGTTTACACAGCCGACTAGTGCAAACACAGACACTGCTCTTCTTACAATAAATCAGATTGCCCTTGTTTGGCATTCTTGTATTATCTGTTTGCTTATTTATTTATCACCTTGCATATGATGTCATGTCCTTAACTGGAAGCAGAGTCTGACCATCCTGCTGCCTTTTAGGAAATATAGTGCTCGATGTATTCACGCTGTATTCACAAAACATGTTATTTCTATTACAAAATCCATAGATTAATTAATGTGTACAGTACCTTATTACAATTATGGTTTTCAGTAGCACAGTACCCTCCAGGCTAATCTCTGCTCAGTCACCGTGGCAGTCATGGAGCCTCTCTTCTGCCTATCTTCCACTCCAGTAAGAGGAAAGGAATGCCTGTGAGCCCCAGCGTCTGACTGCTGGGTGCCTGCTGACCTATTTCGTGCCCTGACAGTTGGACAACAGGAAGGGCAGAAACACAGACTGCGTTTTCTCTCTCTCCTCTCCACTTCCACCTGATTGAAAAACTGCACACCACATTTCCTGGAACACAGAAGGGAAGACAGAGTAGCGGCAGCGAGAGATTCCCAACTGAAGCTTTGTTCGTGAGGATGACGAAGCCAGTGCGTCATTTTAGGTGCCAACTCTGTGACACTTGACCACCTGCAGTCATTAATTCATCACGACTCCTCACCCATGACCCCCCTGTTCTGCAAATTGAAGACTCTGTGCACTTTGCTCACAATGCTCTCTGTCACCTCTTGGCTGGCAGGCAGGCTGGCTGTAGTTAACTGGCTGGTGCTGGACAGCGTCCAGCCACACGGCTCCTGCTGTGATTTGAAAGCTTATCTTCATTAGAAAGAAAGAAGCCAGCACAGTGCATTACTGTGATCAGGGAGCTCACTTGAATAACTGAATGCCTTTGGATTACTGGAAGTCAGTCTGTATAATTCAATGTGTGTTGTTTACATTAGTTAATGTAAACAACACAATCATTTCATATGCTCAGTTTCTTTATTGAAACCTGTTTTTATAGTTACTGTCTAAACACTGTCGTGAAAAATGCCTAATCTGGAATAATCGTCTTCTTCAGTCCGCAGTGTAAGCAATGCCTTTTCTTTAGTATTTTACAAGAAGTACAAAACCGTTCCTGAGACATTGAATATACAAATACTAATCTGTGACAATGTTCTCTGCCATTGGAATGGTGTTCTTGTCCCCCACAACTGGTGTTTTCACAGTATTTGCACTTTGCTATCAATGAGAGTGAGACTCTTTAGACTGCATGAGGATTTATTCTCTGCTCGAGGAGGAGAGCTCCTCACTGAGCCAGTTAACTGCCCATTCCACTCCTTTTCACAGATTTAGTGTTTCTCAGAGGTAGCTATAAATGGTACTGGACCTGAGCTGGCCTACATCGAAGACGTCAGTAAATTAAGACTAGGCTCACTCTTAACCACCTTGGTAATGGATATTTCATTTGATTTGTGAAAGAAAGATTTGCACATAATAGTGCAATCTGTGAAGACCATAAATAAATGTAGTCTTTGTGCCCTCTTGAACACAAAAAACAGTGTACAAATTTCACTTCACTAAAACTGAAGCAATTTTGCAATGTCCTCATTACTAACACACAGTAGCTTTACAAAATTCCCACATCCACTAATATTGTTTTCTCTCAGTAGTCAGACTACCGTGATGTAGTGTGGGAACTTTGTGATGGGGGTGGACATTTCATTAGTAACTTTATCCCACTTTCCCTTTCTGGCGCCATTAAGAATGTCAGTGTCACTTAGCACATGTGTCAAACTCAAGGCGTATCAATTTAGCTTCTCAATACAGTTTGGCCCATCTAGTTGTCGCTGTTGAAGAACTTGATTCAAAGAAAGGATGTCAGGTGCCTGGTGGCTGGAAATAGGCAATTCTGTGTAATATAACGCCAACATTGATGTGTCATATTTAGGTCTTTGAAGTAAACTGCATGTGAGTTTTGCTTGAATGCAACATTTATTTGTAATTTTCTAGGGTTTTATATGCAGACGATTGCATGCCAGAAGTCTTGACTGTTTTTAAATGTTTTATTAAATATCCCACACAACCCTGGACTTGTTATATTCAGGCCTGTGACACAGGTTGTTGTGAGTTGGCTGTATGTTAGCCTACTTGTAAAAATGCAATCGTAATAAAAATGTTTTATCTTTATGTGGACCAAATTGAATGTGAGAAGGCTATATGGGACAGTATTCAAAGATCGGGGCTGGGTCAAATTACTTTAAAATGTTGTCAGTTACTTAATACAAGTTACATGCCGATTTTTTTAAATTAGTAATGTAGTTCATTGGATTACAAAGAAGTCCCCTAAGTCCGGTTTGTTTGATTGGTGTGAACGCGGTGTACCGTACCCAAGCACGGTTCACCGATACACTTGAAAAGGTGGTCTCGATAACGGTTTATGAGTACTCGTGTACGGTTAGCATCAGGTGTGACAACCAACCGTACCAAAACACCTCAATATTCAGAGCAGTAATATAGCAGCAAACAACTATTTGCTATTTAAAGATGTGTTAGAGTGATGTTTACCTGAGCAGAGAATGAACTCACACTCCCTCTGTGTGTGCTGTAATCCGAGTTTCTCTGTGCTTTGTTTACTATCCGGTACGACCGCTCGTGCATGTTTGTAATCGTGAGTCCTGTGCGTGACTAGCCAATGGCTGCCGCTCTGCACTGCGCTCATATGCAGTTACCGCTGATAAAGCCGTCCAGACCGATAGCGTCGTTGCAGAAGTGTAGCGGGCAGTTCTCCCCCAGGTCACCAATGTTAGCTTTGTCAGCACCTTTGCCGTTGTTAGCACCATTGGCTGCTAGCCGCCAGCTCTGCCGTCGCCATGTTAAGAGCTGTGTGGAGGAAATCCCTCTGATCTGAACGCGAGTAGTAACATAAACAAATGTCATATAGATGACGCAAGTGTACTCGGGTACGGAACAACATTACTAATGTGAAAGTTGAGTGTTAGTGGAGAGGGGGGAAATGGTACTCGGGCTCAATGCGAATCAATTGTACCTAATATGAAAATGCTCTTAGTGAAATTGAGTTTGACTCACCTGCTCTTAAGGCATTGCAACAGATTCAACTAGTCCAAAAAACCTGATGACTGTGTTATTACAGTGACTGTTTTTTTGTGTTGTTTGGTTTCTTTGTTCTTTTGTCTTTATTGTCTTTGACTTGGTTGTAGGCCTACATGGAAGACATTGTTGTTATCCATCAGCCACACACATGGATCCTCTTTTTCTGTTTCTTTTATTCATCAAGGAAACCATTAAGCAGGCAATTTCATTTACAGCAGTGCACTTACCCACATTCTGTCCTGGGAGTGTTTAACAGGTGGCCACCGAGCAGCTCCGCAAGAGCAATCGGGAGGTTAATTGCCTCTTTCAGGGACATCTCAACTGAAGTAAACGCTTCTCTCAGTCTCTCTATCTACACTCTTTCATCCAACATCATTTATTTTTAGATTGTTCAAAATGGTTGTCAAATACAATTAAAAGACTGTTTCTGGTGTCTTGTTATTATTAGCCTATACCCATGTGATCCAGTGCCATGTTGAGCCACAAGTTGGCAACTTTAGGTGTCAGTGGTCTAGTTGAGGTCTCCTCTTGCCCTGTTAGTTTCAGTTTAAGTAGAATTTAATCTCAACTCTCTGTCTCCTGGCAGAGCCATGCTGTTCGCTGGCTCGGTGTCTGGCAGAGTGGGCACTTGATGATGTGAAAATTGAAATAATAAACATTCTGCAGCCGCTGTGTTGGTCTTGGAAACAGTTTGTTAATAACTGGCGTGGTATTTTGTATCTACTAGAGACACACTGATACACTGTCAGCTGTGGCAAAAATATCAGCTTCATAAAACAATATTTGCTTTGGTCTAATATCGTTCTAACATTTGGTCAACTGTGGAATTGACGTTTTTATGATCTTTCTTTCTGGATCTAAGGTTCCCGAACTATCTGACGCTGTATTCTAGTGGCTGTTTCTTCCTTTTTAGGATCCTGCTGTCTGTGCTGACTCCTGGCATCTAGACTGGTGTCATTTCTGTGTGCACATGAAGCAGCTGTGGTGATGTCATGGTTAAAGAGGTGGGCGATCTAAAGATGAGCGAGTTCATGTGCTCCATCTGGGTTTTATTCACTAAAGCAAGAGGAAAACAGAATATGAAGGGACAGCAAATGAAAGTCTGTCCTACAGTCCCACTCCTGGCATAACTCATCCTCATGGGAATTGACTGATCTTAATCAACGGTCTCTCTGTCTCTCTCTCTCTGTCTCTCTCTGTCTCTCTCTCTCTGTCTCTCTCTCTCTCTCTAACACAGACCTAATGTCCCTCTTTATTGACACCTATAATGAGCCCTGTCACGACGGTACCTCCTGTAGTGCATAGTAAATAATAATTTATAACACATAGTGCTGATTTTGTGTTAACATCTTCCATGTGACATAATTCTGAAGTGCGTGCTGTCCTCATTCTGTCAGTCACGTCTTCATCCTCTGTGAACTGCACAGGAAAGTGACTAGATTATTTAATGGCACACTGGATTTCTTTGTCAAGTGCAGCTCTGTCCAGGAGCAAATTCATCTAACTGATTGGGATGAAGTGCTGCATGTGTAAATGTGACAGCATAACTTCAATCCAAACAGGTTGGAGTACTTTTTAAAAGAGTGGCTCTAATCAAGAGCCTAATCTCACTGACATTTAGAACTGAAAGAGCTGAGTGTCATTCTCTTCATTTTCATAGTCTTCAAAAATCCGAACCTTGTTTGTTTTCTCAACACTTGTAGGTTACCATTCGCAGTCCACCTCACTTTTTCAACCACAACTGTACACTCTGGGAATGTTAAACTGCTTTGTGCCCCAGAAATTGTGCCAGTGCTGGCAGCTCCTGCCACAGTTGCTAGTTTATTCAATAAGGGGATAGTCTGTGCAAAGTGCCTATCAATGGCAGAGTACTTAAAGAACCCACAGGGGTATAGGATTTCCATTCCAAACTAGGCCATTTGTTTGTGGATTTTGTGTGTGTGTGTGTGTGTGTGTGTGTGTGTGTGTGTGTGTGTGTGTGCTGTAAATGCGTGTTGCTCAGGGTGATGTGCTGTCTATCTCAGCTCACAGGCTGTCTGTCTAGTCTCTGCTCTGTGGGTTTGATGATGATGTATGCATGTGAGAGACACAGGGCTGTCTTTGTCTGTGCACTGCTTAAGCTGCTTTGTGCCTGAGTGCTCCACGTGCACAGGGACCTTTGTCATCCTTTGGAACAAGCAACCCCCTTGTGTCTGCATTGCTGTTTGCTGATGATCGGAAAATAAACAATAAAACGTTTTCAGGCGGCACCCTGCTCACGCCGGGCATCAGTAAATACTCTTCATATTTGAGAGGGGTCTAGAAAAGGCTCGCACCAGCGACCCACGCTGATGCCTTTTGAAATGCCACAACTAAGCTCTGCTGCAGCGATGAATGACCACAGACAGCAACAGACAGACAGTGCCAGGCAGATGCTCTGTTGTCCGAACAGAGAACAATATGTGAATAGGGTACAGTGACCAGCAACATTAAACTGCTGAATAATACAAGCATCTGAATGTGACACACTGTGTCCATTCAATTAGTGTCATTACATGATGTTAACAAATCCATGGTCGCAGCATGTTTGTATGCTGATTCCATTAACCTTCCCTTTTCAGTGTCAAGCGTGCTGTATGGTTATTATCTTTGAGACTTAAACATTTCCTGACTGTTAGCTGTGTTGTAACTCCACTGGCACCACATTTGCATTCCAAGTGGATCTTTATGTTAATTTTAATATTCTAAATGCACTTTTCACTCTAAAGTGCGTCTCTGATGTGACAATTCACATTGACTGTGCTAAACACAATTAACACATTTTCCCTTTATAAATATTCTGTTAATGCTTGTATTTTTTTTGTAAAGTTTGCAGATATTGTAGCAATATTGTCTTTTTAATTTAAACAGATGTTAGTAACTTAATACAGTGTCTATGTAGCTGAATAGGAGAAACGAATGAAACTTTGACATTTTTTGGTTACACTTTCTATGACGGCAATGTCTATAATGCATTATAAACATACTTATGATGCGTTATATTCTGTTTATAGAACTGTATAATCAGAGTTATAAGCACTCAGAAATATTTATAATGCTTTAAAACAATAACCATAGCACATTATAAAGCACTTTATAATGACTTATTAGATGAAGTATCATAATACTTCATAATTGTCACTCACTGACATTTCTTTTGCGAGGATCATATTGTATTCTAACCATAGTGTATTAAAATTTCTATAGTATATATATATATATATTATGATCTTTTTATAATTACAATCACTTTTATCTTGCATTATAATGTGATTATGAGTTACTCTAAGTGGTCATTTGATGCTTTAAGTGAAGTAATGAAATTCCTGAAGTATAGGCAGATATAATACATCACAAAGTGGTTATTAGTTACTCTAAGTGGTCAATTGTTTGCTTTAAGTAAAGTGAAAAAAATGTAATTAAATCTAAAATTCAGCAAAAGACCAGCAACTATGAAGTATTATGATACTTAACCTTATAAGTAATTAAAAATGCTTTATAATGTTCTATGATTATTGTTATGAAGCATTATAGATATTTATTATACAGTGCTATAAGAAGATTATTACACATTATAAGTATGTTTATAATGCATTATAGACATGGGTGTCATAGAAAGTGTTGCCCCTTTTTTCACATTATATTTACAGTTATTAGTCAGACAGTTCTGGAACTGCTTTTCGGACTGTCTATGGTAAATGCTGATTTGACCACGTAGGTACTTGAACGTTGTTTCAATATGTACTTCTGTTTGTTGCAGGTGCACAAGCAGCCAAGAAGTCTGGTATCCCAGCTCCTAGAGAAATCCCTTCTGCCATAACAAGAGACCGCATCTCTCTGAGGGACCAGCTTAGGAGCTCCACCACTAAGAGGATGGTTTCTAGTGCCAGCACTTCCAGCCTCTCCACCCTGGCAAAGCAGACACGTAGTACAACCAAGTCCCGTGGAGATGCGGAGGGCCAGGAAAGGAGCCTTCTGGAGTGTCAGGTGAAAGAGCTGCTGGCTGAGGCCAAGGCCAAAGACTTAGAGATCAGTAATCTCAGGATGGAGCTGCAGCGCTGCAAAGGTAAAGCCTCCACTGGTTCCTCTTCACACTCACCCAACACTGTCTCATGGCAAGAGCCTGCTGCAGATCAAGAGCAGGAACAGGTGGCGGAGGCCCTTGGGCTGGTTGGGGAGCTGAGGGAGAAGAACGGGAAGTTTCAGAGAGAGCTGGCAGCGCTTAGGGAGGAGAACCAGGCACTGAAGGAAAAGCTGCTTTGCTTGGAGGCCTCGCCTCTCTCGAGTACAAACACAAGCACCCTGTCCAAGCCTTTGGTGAATGGCCTGCCCTCAAACTCCAAGTCCTCAACTCCGCAAGAGGACAGTCTCCCTTCTACTGGCAGCCCTCTCAAAACCTCCGTCTCCTCCAGTTCTGACATCACCAAGGACTCACCATCACCTGACTCCTCAGAGTTTGAGAAGATCCCATCACGTTCAGAATCAGTGAGCAGCAGTGTCAGTGGGGAAGCCGTTGTAGTGGTAACCAAAGCAGGAGAGCAGGATGTGTCAGTGCAGAGCTTGACAGACCAGATTCACAAGATGGAGGAGAGCCACCACAGCACAGCTGAGGAGCTGCAGGCAACTCTGCAGGAGCTGGCCGACCAGCAGCAAGTGGTGCAGGAGCTGACGGCTGAGAATGAGCGCCTGGCCGAGGAGAAGCGCCTCCTGCAGACCTCACTTCAACAGCAGAGAGAGCGCCTGGAGATGCAAGTTCAGAAGAATGAGGCGCTTGTTGGCCGACTTCAGGAACAAGTCCAAGCTCAGGCCCAGAGGGAAGAGGAGCTGGGCAACCAAGGGCCTCGGCTGGCCGAACTTGAGCAGAGGTATGCCGAGCTGGTTGAGAGCTCACGCTTCGAACGGGAGAAGCTGGTAGACATCCAGCAGCAGCTGACGGGCAGCCTGCGGGATCTGGAGGAGGAGCACCAGGAGGCCCAGGGCCAGGTGTGCTGCCTCAAAGAGGAGATGGACAGGCTGCAGGCCCAGCTGGACAGAGAGCTGGAGGCCGGAGGTGAGGCAGCACAGGCCGCAGAGGAGCAGAGAGCAACAGCAGACTGTCTCAGACTGGAAAACAGTAGGCTGAAAGCACAGGTGGACATTGAGAGGCAAAAGGTGGGTGAGCTGAAGGCCATGCAGAGTGCCAGTGACAGCACTGAGGTGCAGAACTTGCTGAAAACAGCCCATGCTGAGAGAGACAGGCTGGAGGTGGAGCTGACGGAGCTGAGGCAGGAGCTGCTACAGGCCCAGGCCGACACTGAGCATGTGCGAGCCACAATGTGCAAGGTAGGAGGGGTACAAGTTTACTCCATTTATTGGGATTTTTAGTATATGATTTATTACACCTTTTTTTGGTATGTGTACAGGGTTACCGCGGATGCATAAAAAGTCTTAAAAGTAATTGACTTATATTAATATTAAAATTAGACCTTAATTACTATTCAAATGTCTTAAAATTAATCTTTCAAAAGTCTTAAAAATGCTAAGACATGGTAAGTAGGATTTAATAAAAACATTTCTGACGTAGCATTGATGAAATGCCTGTGGCATCAACGTCACGCAGATCTGGATATCAGAAAAATTGCACGCGAAATTGGTCTTTCATTTAATTTCGAGTGGCATTAAAAAAGTCTTAAAGTCTTCAATTTAACTTGCCTTAAGCTGTAATAACCCTGGTCTAATATATATACAGTAGGTATGAATATATACTGTATATATATATATATATTTACGTGTATATATATATATATATATACACACCATAAAGGGAATACTTAATGTTAGAGACATATTTTGCTGTTTTAGAAATACTCACAGATAGGAATTCAGTCATATGACAAAAGGCGATAATTAGTATTAGGGCGGGTACACGATTTTCGAAAAGTCATTAAATTATAAAAAAATCTAATAGTTTATGCAACTATTGTCTAGCCTTCAAAATGCCTGTGTTTGAGCGACGAAACATCATCAAACACACTTCAGTGAAACTTCACAGAAAATAAATAAAACTCACCCAAACCTTGGTTAGCCTATCCACACCACTGTTCCACAATTTAGTCGAAATAAACCCTTAAGTTTGTAAAATGTTTGTAAGATGTAAAAATGTGCCAGCGTCGGACGCTGTTCTTCCCCACGGTCTCTCTCTCTCCATCGGGGGAGGGTAGTATAGTATTTTTGCTTGCTTTTGTATTTATCGCCAAAAAACCTAGTTTGAAGACAACATTCGGAGACAATTGTTTTCAGGCAAAGATTCCGATGAATCTATTTAAAACTTTCTATTGGTTAGACAATGTCTCTGCACAGTTTGAACCTTTTCAACGTGGTTGCTTCCATTGTGGTGTGTGTACAAACCAACAAATAAATGATATGTGACTCATCGTTCAAAGGTTTTGTTATGTTAGTGAGAGCTCATTGCAGTCCTTTTCAGCAATAGATTTTAAAGAGACCAAAAAGCTACATTATGTGTCTAGTATTAGCTGTATCATTAGTCTAGAAATGACTTGTGATTTTAAAAAATTGGAGTCAAACGGGCGACGAGAACATGTTTAATCTTTCTTTGCCCAGTCACCACTTAATGAATGTGAACATGAGGACACGCATTTTCCACAATGGTTCAAACATGACCGTTAAACAGGCTTTACAGCTTGTATTGGGGCCTTTTCTTCACCATTACAGCACATGAACTCATGTTCACTCAAATACTTTTCATATGCTTCTTAGCAGTCACTTTGGTTTTCCCCTTCAACACCACAAACATCATGTTGGTGGTTGTTGACTCCAAATTCAGGCGCGTCACCATCATCTTAGTGATGTAGTCATTGTTGGACTGTGACCGTGGTGCCAACAGTAGGGTGGTCTGCTAGTGTGTGTGTGACCCTCTGAGTCACACTCCTGTTCTCTGCCACATGGGTGTGAGGGTGAGGCCACTCCATCACTTCACTCACGAACGTCCTAATCCATTAGAGCCACATGGTGTCCTGCATAACTACATCACTTACTTATTGTTAGTGTAACATGCTCAGAGAGATCAGCTTCACAGTGACATTTCTCAGGATGACAGTAACCCTCATGGTACACTGACTTCAGCGTCAGTGTAATTCAATAGTGTGCAATGCTATGAACATATTGATGCAATCAGATATAATCCAGACGGAACTTTTATTTCCATGAGTCACAGTCACCTTACATGTCACTATTTACACTGTGGCCAAACGGTCATTGTCAGACATGGTTAAGCTCTTGTTTAAACAGCATTGCACGGACTCCAGCATAACTGCTATGACCATTTATTACCATTCACAACCCATTTGAATGTCTGCATTTACCCTTATTTCTGTGCAACTTTTATCGTAGTTCAAAACCAGAGCTTTAATTAAGTGACAGGTGTGAGAGCTAGCGTGAGAAAGATCTATTGTCTGAGCGCCAACAATTCAATATGTACTATATGCAGTTGTCACATTAAAAAGGATGCATTAGAGGGATAGTTTGGATGTTTTGAAGTGGGGTTGTATGAGGTACTTATCCATAGTCCGTGTATGGAGACGACAGTTGGCACATCCCCAGTTTGGAGAAGCAGGCAGCTGCTGTGAACGGGGACAGCAGCAAAATGTATTTTAGTCACATAAAGAAAGGCCTACCCAAAAAAATCAATACCAGTTTAAGTGTACGCTATGTTTAGAATATTTTCACCGCTTTACCTTGCAGTCAGAAAAGTTTTTTTTTTTTTGTGGTGAGAATTTTTTGGTCTAATCTTTTGTAAACCATCAAGATCAAATGGAACACTGCGTAACAGGGATTTCTAGAAGATATCATAAATTATCCTTTATTGAGCCTTAAGTGCTCTTAAGGTGACTTAAGTGCTTCCATCGAATTACCAAAGTGACAGTCAGCAATTACTTCCACATGAAACACTGCCACTTTGTTTTAACCCATTTCTGTACTAAACCCATCATAATCTCACAAATGCACACACACACACACACACACACACACACACACACACACACACACAC
>CALSCE010000030.1:5821495-5843498 GCA_943593645.1 Bovichtus variegatus
ACACACACACACACACACACACACACACACACACACACACACACACAGGTGGAGGCCAAATGCCAGCAGGTTCAGGAGCGGGCTGAGAGGAGGGAGCAGGATCTCAGCAGCCGGGTGACTTCCCTGGAGGAGGCCGGGATCCACGCTGAGAACCAGGTGAAGGAGCTGAAGGAGACCATCTTTGAACTGGAGGACCAGGTGGAGCAGCAGAGGGCCGTCAACTGCCACACCAACCAAGCCGTCCTGGACATGGAGAGTATGTTCTTTTCCCTGGCTGTTCTATGAACCTGAGTTTACAGTTGATCAGACCTGTGGTCCTCAAAAACCTTGAATTTGTCATTGCAGATCTTGTCAAAAAGCTGGAGGAGCAGAAAACTGAAGCAGACCGACACCTGAAAGTCTTGAGTAGACAGATGAAGGTAAGAAAGCTTTATTATGTAGACCACTAAAGCTCCTTCTATAACACCTGTGGTGCCATGACTTGAAAATAAAGCAGTTAGGACATCACAGGCTGAAGACACAAGACGGTTGTTAACAAAACAAAAATGGTTCAGGTTGTCTAAAGATAATATATAGGAGAGTTTAAAAAGTTTAAATTAGGGATGTCCTGGTGCCTCACTTAGCTATTTTGGCTTATATATAATTGTGACATCAGAGATCATATCTTTGTCGGACGTCTGTGACATACGATCTCCCCTTCTCTCTTTCTGTCTCTCTTCCTTCAGCCTTGTAATAAAAGCAAAATTGCATTAGAAATGAAATACGCTGCTTCTGGCAGGGTTCCTGAGTTTCGATGGTTTTTGCCAAAATGTTCCACCCTGGAGTCATCTCTCCACCAAGTATTATTCCAGTAGCATCCAGGTGGGCTGTTCAGACAGGCAGCTATGTATTCTTTTGGTACTCTTTCATTAACATCACCTCTGTTTTTGTGTTTTTTCTTTAGAACAGGCATTATTAAGTGCACCAAATACCGCTTTCCTGTATCAGTGTCAGCTCCTTGATATTTATGTTGTACTGTGCTCTCTCAGGGATCTTTGGAGCCTCCTCTCCTTTCTCTCACGTATCTGCCTGCCTTAGTGTTTATTGATGAACACCCAAGTCTTACTAGATTCTGAAAAAAACATTTGAAAATGTTTAAATGTAGCTTAAAAGACATAACCAAAAATCAAAACTACAAGGTATTCATCTTTGCCTTAACAACATTGAATACAGGCCTACATATTTTTTCTTTTCAGTGCCAAGGGATCTCTCCTGTTCTTTTTTTGTCTTTTGCCTTCTTCAAACCAAACAGCAGCTGTTGTTCTGCCTCCCTTTTGAAGTGTTTTTCTTCTCTTTTTTTTTTTTTTTCTTGTAATGTCCTTAGGAGTTTTAACACATCTTTCTGCATTTTTCCGATATACGGTTTAGGATATTTTTTTACTTCAACAGATCTATTTTCCAAAGAAGAGCAGACAGTGTTGGTAACAAAACTTGGATTGTGATAAGGCAAACTGTCACTGTCACTGTCATTATTCGAGAAATTCTTATAGTTTTTCCAGCCTAACTTACTGTCTTCAGTAAGTACATGTGAAAATGTATGTGTATCATTTGTTTATCAGATTTATTTGAACTAAATTTAACCAAAGGGTCCACAAACACTTCCTGTGTCTGTATGAATTTGAAAGAATGTTTCTATACTAGCCCCTACCTGTGCAGTTTATATCCATATATTTGTGTCTTTAGGAGGAAAAAGAAGAGTGGCGTCGGTTCCAGGCGGACCTCCAGACGGCAGTGGTGGTGGCCAACGACATCAAGGTGGAGGCTCAGCAGGAGCTGCGTACACTCAGGAGGCAGCTGCAGGAGGAGCAGGATCGCAGTGCGAAGCTCTCGACGGACCTCGAAGCCCTGCAGGGTGTCAGGTACCATCTCCATCATACTCCTTTTTTCTTCAATTCCTTCCCCTCCACCAATCCCCCCCACACCCCCGGCTCCCCTTGTTTAGCATCGCTGCAGTTCCTTTCTCTCTCAACACAATGTGGATAAGAGATACCTGCCAGAGTCTTGCCATATCCCCATCCACTGTTTTATACATGTGATACAAACAGTGTATATTATAATTGTAAGAATATCTTGCTTAAAGCTGCTGCAGTTGGTAACTTAATAAAAAAAAAAATATTATATTTGCTGAAGCTGTTACCATATCCTGACGCTAGTGCATGAGACAGATAATCTGTGAAAAAAATCCGGTTCCTCTGCCTCCCCCAGTGCTCCTAATGGCATTTGGAAGATCAATCAATCACTGGTCGTGAACTCTGATCAAACTGTCAGACGAGGCAGCGCTGCTCAAATAACAATCAACATTCTGTTACTGCATCTTCTTTTTCTCATCTCAAATGTTTTCAGAAACATATTTTAGTGTACGGTTTAGCTGTAAACTGAGAACGTTTGTGACGCGGCCTCCATGTTGAAAACAGTTTACAGCTAAACACTACACCAACATGTTTTTTGAGATGAGAAATAGACAATGCAGTAACAGAATGTTGATTGTTATTTTATCAGCGCTGCCTCGTTTGACAGTTTGATGAAAGTTCACGAGCAGTGACTGACTCTGTGTTAGAGACTCCTCGGCTCTGATTTGTTATTTCCCTTCGGCGCAGTGGAATTTTGCAAATGCCATTAGGAGCACTGGGGGGAGGCAGATTATCTGTCGCATGCACTACTATCACGATATAGTGACAGCTTCAGCACATGTGACAAAAAGTTGTTTTTATTGAAGTTACCAACTGTAGCTTTAAGAGGTTTCCAAAATTCCTGTCTGTTATCAAAGCAGGACAAAATGTTGTATTTAGTGGAGACATTATTTAGTTCATGCCTTGGTATTTCACAGGATTCAATCCTTGGAGTTTCAGAGTTTAGGTTTCTGGGATTTGGCAGACTCTGTTGGTAAATTAGCAGTCTCCTGCAGTATTTCCCTCTGTGTATTCTACTTCTTTAAGCTGCTGC
Organism: Bovichtus variegatus; assembly: GCA_943593645.1. Classification (NCBI taxonomy): domain Eukaryota; kingdom Metazoa; phylum Chordata; class Actinopteri; order Perciformes; family Bovichtidae; genus Bovichtus; species Bovichtus variegatus. The sequence continues at coordinate 5,824,478 of CALSCE010000030.1, forward strand.
CCTCTCTGTCTCCCTCTTCCACACTGAGCATTGCCCTATAGTAACGTTCAAACCTCACACTCTACAATAAACAACAGCATATTCATTAGAAATTATTATTATATGAGAAGGCGGATGTGGTGGCAGATCTGCTCTACACACCTGCTGCCTTACATTTCAACACAGAACAGAAGCCAGTGTATCATGCTATTTAAGATTTCATGTAGTGGTGTTGCACTGTGGCCATGCAGTAATGTGATTGATGTACTTATAGAGAGCGTTGCATCGGTTTGTGTGTGGTTATACTGTATATATAAGTGTTTTTGAGCGTGCAAATGCCATGGTGTTTTTGACAGTGTTGTCCTCTTTCATTATCATGCCAGGTCAAATACTTCCTGTGGCAAAATCTGCTTAGATTTGCTGCTGTATAGCGCTCTATTTCTGTGTGACTAGTCATGGTATAGTCCTTAAAGCAAACAAATGATCTCGAAATGATTCAACTTGAAACATATGCGTACTATATCACAAACCTCATGAGAGCAGTTTTAGTACATAAGAAATATTAATATTTGGTTTAAAACCAAATACGTCTCGTTTAAACGTTCATGCAGTCCTTGTGAATGTACTACATTACATTACTGGTTTTAGACCATGGCTAAATCAGCACACTTTCCCCGAGGTTAGCTGTTACGCTGCGTCCGCTCCCCACCTCCAGCAGCTCCCTGTGATGACCCTGTCAAAGATGTCCCTCTGAAAAGCCTCCCTATTTAACGTCCAGGTGAGTTCCCTGCCCTGTCAGCCCTCTCTCAGCCAGCCTGCCTCTCCCTACCCTGTGTGCTGCTGCTGCTCACTGACCTTCCTATCTGTGTTTGGCTTCGTGTTGCTGCTTCAGCCTGTCTGACTCTGTCTGTCTTTCTGTATGCTGGCTGACTTCAGGACTATCTTACCTTTTTGGTTTGCTCTGCCTGGTTCATTAAACCTACAGTTCAAGTAGATGTATCTGGTGCCACCTGCTGTTCTTTGAATGAATAACCCTCCTACTTTTTTGGTGAGATAGCAGGATGGTCTGCACGGCATGACTGGATTAAACTCCTGCTCTGCATCATGTGCTTCAGATACATTTGCATAGTATCTTCATCACCGGGTGATTTAGTCATACTAGACATTATAAGTGACCTTATTAATCCAATGAGGTATGCATGGAACAGAGTTTTAAAAATCCAGAGGGGACCAGAGGTCTGCTTTTCACAATAACAATGTTAAGAAGAAATGTAAGATCTTGTAAGTTTTACTGCACATGTACATGTTTAAAATAGTCTCTAGACAGTAGTTCATCTTCCTTCTTCTTTTTCTTTTCAGATTAGGCACCGGAGCCACTTTTGATACCAAGACGGCAGTAGAAGGGCACTAGAGAAGTGCCCCCCACCACGTGAAGACAGTGTTATTGTTGCACCTATTCCCTTTCTGTGTCATTCAAAATGTAATGTGGTTAACCAGTCTCATTCGAAGCCACAGTAACCAGTGTAGATGCAGTACACAAATACTCTCCCGACACAGACTACGACTTCTATTTCTCTACATGTCTTTCGCGACCTTTTAAATAATAATTCTGTATTTTTCTTTTCTCAATGAATGTATTCTTTGTTTCTCAATTTCTTGACCTGTGTTAAAGAAACGCCATATGTTCGAAAGACTCTCCTTTTCATACTGTGCAAAGCTGATTTGTGCCTTTTTTTAAAAAAGTTGAGATGGTAATAAACTGTTACTTAATGCACCATGAACAAAGTGGGATGAAGTGGGAAACAGACTTGATAAAGATTTCAGTGGCAAAGCTAAGATTCACAGCATTCTGCCAGAACAAAGTCAGACCTGTAACATCAGAAAGTCCCCATTTCAAGGAGAGAGCAATGCAGCGGAATTGAGTCCAGTTTATTTATAAAAAAACCCCGAGGTGGCTCATAGTTTTTGTACAGGACCTTGCATTTGCTTGTCTTACTATTTCTGTATCAGTCAAATTACTTTCACTTTGACCTCTGTCTGCTTACTTTAAAACGTGACATTTATGATCTGTTGAAAAAAGATTTGGTCTTTGGTCCTGGAATGAAACTGAATGCAGTGCCATATTTAACCATTAGATGGCACTATGGAACACACAATTCCAATACATAGGTAACATCAATGTGGACATACTGGTATCATCTACTTTGTTACTGTTTGTATGTGTATTTTTGATGATTGCTATGCTCCTTTTATGTCTACAGAGTATTAATTCTTTCTGCCAGATAAAATAACCAGGTTGATTTCTATGTCAGCCATGCTCTCCGATCCAGAACACTGCCAAAATTAGATTTTAGGACTGCCACAAACACAAACAGCTGTACCTCAGAGTCACTTTTTACTCTCCTCAAACATACCAAAAGGTTGTAGGTCCTTTTTAACACAAAGACTAAGAATACTGTGCTACAGGTCCCAAAAGGGATTATTTTTCCCTTAAAGCACCACTGTCAGATGATGAGTTGAACTCATTTTCTACCATTTCACTTTACAACAACAAATTTTGTGATGTCACCACTTTGAAAGATACTTCACTAATCACACGGTTGATTTATTTCATCTTTGAGCCAAACCCTTATACAATATTCTGTGTCGCCGAAGTATAATGGCATATTGCAGGATCTCAGGTTTGACATAAAGTCCAGTTTTTATCAGAGATATTCAATTTGTGCATTTTTAATAAAAGCCATATTGTTCTAGGATACTTCTAAGATCTAAGATACTGGTGCTCAAAATGTCAACATTTGGATATGCTCAAAAATACCATCTAGAAAAAGAAGCAGATGGTAATTGTGTAATAGGTAATTTTCTGTCTGTAGTAAAGCCATTTTATGAACAATACAGTGAATGTGCTGTTAATTTATTCTGAAAAAGACAACTTAGAATGCTTTATGCCTGTGAAAGAATACATAAAAGTGCATTGTATGTCTGTTTGACTGTTGTTCATTAGGCAAATGAATAAATGAAATGACACCAGTCCCAACTGTGGTTGTGTATCTCTTTTAGTCGAGGTGAGTTGAGTGCAATGTTTAAGACACATTCCTTACTTGTCACTCATCACTGATAAAGACAGTCCAAATCCCTCACGCTGTGTCCTGGAGTCCAATGTTCACCAGAGGCAATGGGTCAAAAGTGTCTTGAAGATCGGACTGCTCAGATTTTGTGTTCCAAATATAAATCTGCAGCTGATCATTATTGACAGTTCAAACCTCAAACTATGATCACACGAGCTTGTCAATACACTGAGCAAACACCTGATTTTACAACATCATTTGTTGTAATCAGCAGGTAATCCCATAAGATAAATAGCACGTGTGGGGTTTCTCCTCTCCCCAGGTGTTTGCATTGTATATGTCTCTACACAGCAACCCTGTTCATTGTGTCTGTTAGGTCCCAAGGTGACGAGGTGAGGGTGTCCGACTCCGATATCAACCGTCACTGGTGCGGCATCTCCATGATCCCGACCACACCCACCGACGGCAGCGGAGAAGCCGACTCAGAGCCCGGAGCGACTGTCAAATCCCTCATTAAGTCCTTTGATACTGTTGGACAGAGTGAGCACCGAGCATCTCAACACACACACACACACACACACACACACACACACACACACAGGGAATCCCAACACGGCAGTGTAACTATAGAAGAGAAAAGCTGGGGAGATCTCCAGCGTGGATTTCTGTCATTTCTCTGCAGCAAAGTCATGTGCAGTAGTGCAGGACAGTGTGGGCTGACCTCTATGACAGTGTCAACAAAAACTGAACATTAAAGGCATCATCAAGGTAGACTTTATGGCAGAAGAATTGGATTGGATTGCATTAGGCTGTAAAGGTGTATGTTATAGAGTCGACCCTGAGTTTATATTCAATGAATATAAGTACAATAAACAAGACTAAGAATCGGACCAAAAAATTAATGCCAACTGTGGATACTGGACATGTTTTGATACTTGATACTACAAACAGATTCCAGTATTAAAAACGTGTTTGAGATCTAACTATTGTTTTCCAAGGACTAATACCACACTGTTAAAATACTATAATATAACTATAATAAAAAAAAAGTATGTAAGTATAATCAGGAAAATGTACTTAAAGTATTCATGTCAAAAATTCTCAATGCAGTAAAATATCCACTGTGACTGACTATTATATGTTTTTTATTATTAGATTATTATAACTTGGGCATTAATCTAAAAGTATTATATACATAGGCTATATTAAATATTGTAGTTGGTTAAGGTTGAGCTCATTTTGAACTATTCTGTATAAGACTGCAACTTATTTGATTATTCGATTGATTGTTTGCTTTATAGAAATTCTTAAATAAGTGAGAAATGCCGTCACAAATACTCCAAGCCCAAAGTGACACCTTCACAATGTTTGTTATGTCCAACCAACAGTACAAATCTCAAACATTATTACTAATACATGAAAATGATTGGGAAGGAAAAGTAGCACATTTTCACATTTGTGAAGCTGGAACCATGAAATGTTTTTACTTGAAAAATGACTTTTAACACTCAAAATAGTTTCCACTTGACTAATTGATTAGTCGTTTCAGCTGTACTTGTATTAACTGTTGAGTAGTTTCATTTATAAAACAATCATATTTCATAAACCATTCATATGTTTTGTATTTAAAGCTGTCGCATAAATGTAGTGGAGGTAAAAGTACAATATTTCCCTCTTAGATCTAGAAGTACAATGTGGCATGAAAAGACTCAAGAAAAGTACCTCAAAATAAAATAAGTAAATGTACTTAGTTACGTTCCACTACGGCACCTTTCAGTTCTCGTTTGGTGCAATAATAAATGTATATGTATGTAAATAAATGTAAATGTGTATGTATGTTATCTGCTTCTTCAGATGGACCCGGCCTCACAGTTCAAGTGCATTCCACCCCAAGAAGCCTGCTGAGTGGGATCCCTGTACGCACTGCACCTGCTGCTGCTGTCTCTCCTATCCAGGTATACACCAAGATATTTTTCCTTTTTAAATGTAAAAAAAAAAAGACTTCTGATATAAGTGAATCACTGTCTCAGACTCTGACATGATGAGATCTGTGTTCTGTTTTATGTTCTTTTAGAGGCAAACATACATAAAGCCGCTATCAAAGACGTTGGAAAAAAGAATCAACCATGGAGAATTCTCTCTTCATCCCGGTACGTAACACAGATATGGGTTTAGCTGGAAGTCATGGTATTTAATTTACATGTGTATCCGTATTTTATTTAGCAGTCATACTCGCCTCGCCCACTGCTTTATGGACAGCCAGAGTAGCACTATGAGTCAGTGCTGAAATGTCTACACGGAGAGTGTAATGATGAAATTAATAAAGATAAGCTTCTGTTGTTTTATGATTGTATTTTTAGAAAGCAAATACTATACATCTATAGAAGCCCATTTTTATAGACTTTATGAATGAAATGAAAATGGTACAGCAGGTTTTTATTTTCAAAAGGTTAGAAAATAGCATTTTAAATTGAATTCTGACTTTAATAATGATTGCACAAATGGAAAATTAGGCTACATTGTTCATATTGCATTTTCATTTTTGAATTTGATTTACCATTTGAATATTGTCCACTGTACAGCAGGTTTAGTCTTTGAAACGTCCGTTCGAGAAAATAAAAATGCAAATTGGAGTATTGCATTTGAATTTTCGAATGACACATACACAAGTGGAAAACTATAATGCTATATTGGAATTTCATTTTCAAGTTAACATTATCATTTTAATAAAGTCCCCTGTGATCTCTTGAAATGTCTGCATCTACAGTCAACAGGTGTTCCAGCTCCTTCCTTCATGAGTTGACTGAGACACACACAGTAACTTGAGCATCAAAGCTCCAAAAATGATTGTTGAAGTATGTCGCTATTTCAGAAAAACGGCAGGTGAAAGGTTCTTTGTGCAGACTGTGGCTTGTCCGGGCAAGACAGAGGCCCTCAGGCAGGGCTATTCTGAGTATTTTGCAGACTCGACTGAAAACTAAAGGGGACGTGGTATTCCCAGTCAGGACCCCTGGGCTGCACGCTGACACTTCTTAGTAGATTTGAAAAATCTCTAACTTTTGTATAATCAGTCCGAAAGTGACACATATGAATTTGCTTTCCATTTTAAGAATATTATGTCCCTCTTTTCTGACTCCCTCTTCACATTGTCTTCCATGCATCTTTCACTCCCCCAGATAAATTGTCGGGCTGCAGGGAAGACCTGAAACCTAACAGCCTAATGAGGAAGAGCCCTTCTCTGGAGTCTGTAATCAAGGCCCCCGCCTCCCTCAGCAGCCGCTCAGCATCCTTCAGCTACAACCGAGGCAACAGCAAGCTAAGGTGGGCTCACCCATATGATTTTCACTGTGAGATCTTTACACTTGTTGAGCTGTGCAGGTTTCATTGGAACTGGTGAAATAACCTTAACAAACCTCCTTACTCTGGAAACAGCGAAACATTTGTTTCTTTTAGCTTAAGACCAGAAAACATCACTTTAATTAGGGACTTCCCCACATGATGGTTGGTTGTAATTTCCAGGAAATGCAAATTGAATGTTGTGAAACCAGGTTTATTTTTGAGTCATATAGCAAACATGCTCAACCCGACACTGCGACAAAACAGGCAGTGGAATAGTGACTTACATTAAAAACAGTTTCAGTTGCATTTTTGTGAAACACAAGTTCCCCCCTAAGATCATTGATAATAGGTTTTGGTGTTAATGTTACTGAACAGTCTTGAGGCATTTTAGCTATCCACATATTCTGCTGCATTTCAGTTTTAAATATTTAAGTCCCAGCTGAGAGACGTTGGAGTTGTATAACTTTTATTGCCAACAGTGTTGACACAGATGGCTTTAACGCAGTAAATGGAGTGTCCACTTATCAGAACGGGAAGAGAGACAGATGTTAAACAAACATGCTTTCATCTTGTGACCCATCTGGGATTGCAGGCTTTTTGTCATTTTCCCATACAGACCACCCCTCTCCAGTGTGCACTCAGAAACCAATTGTAGTACTCCATGTATAGTTAGACCCGTGCTCAACTACCACTGCAACAGGGTGCGTTAGAGCGAGATGACTGTTTACATCTGCGTGTTGTCACAGTGAGACAGTTAAGTTGATATAAGCAGTCAAACAGTGGGTGATCACACTGGACAACACCCTCGTCTTTAATTAACATATGTTCTGTTGACGTTAATAAACACTATACTGTCAGTTAGCAGCAAACTAAAAACCTGTCTGTCCAGTCTCACCTCTTCTTCCTCTGGTATCATAATATTATTGAGCTCTCTGCTCTTCACCATCTGTATTTACAGTATTATTATCAGTGGTTGAAGAAGTTTTCAGATTCTTTAAGATAAGATAGAACTTTATTTATCCCGAGGGAAATTGTTGTGCAACAGTTGCAATACACAGTAGGAAACAGTATAACAATTTTAAAATGTACAAATAGTGCAATACATTTTACAAAATATATATCTAGCAAGATGTAAACATAAGATGAGCTGAGATGGGGTAAGGTGCAATATTTAACAATATTTTACATAAGTAAAAGTATTAATACCACACTGTTTGAAAAATGTAACTTAAGTAAAAGTATGTTCGTATAATGACCGTCATACATTATATCATTACAATATTATTAGTCCTGCATTAATCCCATTACAAGCAGCATTATTACAACTATGTTGTGTAACACTGCAGCTAATCTGTGGAAAATGTTCTGAAAACAGTGAGAAATACCATCACAAATGAAGAGAGCCCAAAGTGACACCTTCAAAATGTTTATACATTGTATATACATACGCTGTACTTGTATAAACTGTTGAGTAGTTTAATTTATAAGAACATTTAAAAAACTAAACTAAAGCTGTCAGATAAAGGAGGTGGAGTAAAATGTGCAATATTTCCCTCTGAGTTGTAGTGGAGTAGAAGTAGGAAATGGCTTGAATAGAAAAAACTCAAGTAGTTTAAAAATGTACTTAAGTATAGTTCTTAATAAATGCACTTAGTCAAATTCCACCTCGGATTACAAGTGCCGTCCGTCCGTCCATCTATCTAAATGCTGCAGATCAGCAGCTACATTACCGTGTTTGGTATGATTTCAGGGTTATGATATAGCTGCTCTATCACTACTGATGCACTCTGCACCCCCTGCAATATTTGTTTGGACAGGGTCTTGCTGTTTCTGGCCTTGAACTGCCTCAAACAAAGAAATAATGAATATAACAGCAGAGCTGCTGTGACGTGTGAAATGTTTACCATGCTCAGAGCAACGACCGTGTCTCGTGGTCTTCCCATGGCCTCAGCACAAACCCCAGGGAGCAGACCCTGTGAATATTACTGCAGACAGGCATGTAAGGTTGTACCTCTCCTAATTTCTGTGTCTTATAATAGTGCAATCAGTACACTGTATAGAAATATGTGAGCATGAGTGCATGGGGATAGAATGGGAAAATAAGGGACAGAGGGATGCCAAAAAAAAAAGCTGTGCTAATGCTTTACATCCTACACAGCCAAACTGAACTCTCTGAGCTGTATGCAGTTGGCTCCACTCCAAAGTAATCTTGAACCAGCTCTGGACTTACACAAACACAATGAACTGCAAAGACGCTTACATCTTGTCATGATAATACAAGATCAAATAATAGAGTTCCATTTGCTGATGGTTTTCATAGGGGGAGCGTTTGTAAATTAGATCAACTATGTAGGAAAGTAAAGGAATATCAAAGAATTGTATGAATGGATAACTTCAATTCTTTAATACTAGAACGTATTTTCATTTCCTCCATCATGGTCTGTGCAGACCATTGTACAGTGGCATCCTGTCATTATGCTTCTATGTCTGCAGTACATTTCCCCGATATTTGTACTTTACTTGAGTATTTTCTTTTCATGCCACTTTCTTCTTCTACACCACTAAATCTCTTTAGAATATTTTACTTTTTACTCCACTACATTTATCTCACATCTTAATTCACTAGTAACTTTACAGATTAAGATTTTTAAATACCAAACAAATGAAGAATTTATGAAATATATTTTCTTAAAAATGTAAACGCTCAACAGTTTATAAAAGAACAGCTGAAATGATTCATCTATTCATCAAAATAGTTTGTTTAAGTCATTTTCAGAATTTTTACAAACCCAACAATCGATTAATAGAGAAAACAATCTGCAGATTAGTTGCAGTCTTAAACAAATAAGTTACTAATGAGATCGACCTCAACCAGCTACAAGAGTAAAATCCTGCTTTTACATTAATCCATGAGTAATAATAATCTAATTATGTAATATATCATAGATTTACAGTCACAGGGCACATTTCTCTTCTTTGAGTACTTTTACTTTGAATAAGCTAAGTATATTTTTCTGATTATAATTCCATACTTTTATTGAATTAACTCTTAATAATATTAATATTAATAATAGTATTTTTACAGTGTAGTATTAGTACTTTTACTTATTTAGTAAAGGATCTGAATATTTCTTCCACCACTGCAGATACTATGTTATTTTGAAGACATGATATTTGACCATTAATTCATTTACTTTATAATATATTCTCATAATTTGATGCACCATGTTTTATTTATTTCTTTTTACATTATATGGTTCTTTTGAACTGGTTTCCCTCTGGTGTGTAAACAGGACTGCTTAAACTTTTTTACTTTCCTATTTTAAAAAACAATATTTACAAAATAGTAAGTAACATTTTCCCAGGGGAACTTCCCTGAGAACCTCTATAAATAATTTTGGAACGAATCATGTGTTTTTACATCAGAGCCACTTATGAACTTGATTGTACGGAAGCCCTGAGAGGCAAGTGAGAAAAACAAATTTGGTTGATCCATTTTCTAAGTCTGATCACTGGTTTCTGTCCTGTGTTTATGATTTAAGAACCGGTAAAAACAATCAGTAACTACTTACAGAACTTGCATAATCTTGGTGTTTTAATAAACTGTGTGTATGTGAATATAATAGGGGTAATCTTACACTTATCATACTCCAAATGACACACTGTAACGTCCCTCTCTCTCTCTTTGTGTCTCATGTTTCCCTGGTGACAGTGTGGAAAGAAAGGACCCCTTGGCTGCACTGGCGCGGGAGTATGGAGGATCTAAGAGAAACGCTCTACTGAAGTGGTGCCAGAAGAAAACAGAAGGCTATCCGGTAGGGATCACAGGCCAGAGACCTCTCTCAAATACAAGGCGGGCCACATTCACTTTCACACCCTGCTTTTCTCTGCATCTTTATTTTAGTCTCACACCCGTCAGGTTTTCATTTAAAAGGGATATGACAGCTCCGACTCCTTCCTTTGTATTGCAGTATTGGTTTGTCTATGCCCTCAGGTAGTCGTTTCATTTTTTTCAGCCATCACTGGGGTGTTAGAGTGGCACATTACTGTGTTTGCAGACACACCATTCACCCACCTGTCATCTCACTGGGGATAGAAAGTCACTGTGGCACAGAGCTAATGGAAACAATGATACAAAGCACTCCGACACACTGGATTTATACATGTGTGTATTTATATAGCCCTGCTTGTTTTTATGCATGTTTATTTGTTAATGCATTGTTATTGTGTTGTGGCCCCATCTGTGTTCCCTGTGTCCATGGAGCCAAGTGCTGACAATCACCTGGTTTAGCTGCTCCCCTAATACCCAGTTTAAGGAGCCCATTAAGCCCAGTGGGATTAGAGATTTGTAATCATCATGTTTGTGTGCCAGCAGCATGCCAGCCAGCTAATGCTAAACTCTTACCACCAGACTGGTCCCAACCTGCAAACTCTAGTTTAGGAGGAATAGGAGTCGTTTCAGCCCTCTCAGCTTTCTGACAGAAGATTAATTCAACATAAATGATTCTGCTTCTGTCCTGTTTGGGGTCAGTATAAGTATGAAAAGGCATGGGTGATGATAACTGCTATAAATAGACGCAGCTTTTCCAGTGATAAATGGTCTGAAAAATTGGATGAGTTGTCAGATCAATAGTTTCTATTGCTCAAGCACAATGCGGCTCAGTGAACTTTGAGTCACCCTCCCTTCATCTGAGGTTGTTGATGTCTGATGGTCACACGGTGTGTGTGTCGGTAAAAAACACAGCAGATCCTCTGTGATGGAAATATCAGACCAGATGAGATAAAACTGCTGCTGACCGACAGACCGATGATCTGCCTGATAAGATGCTGGAGCTGTTTACAGACTGCCATGGCTCACATTCTGTATCTTAGATTCACACTCTTTTGTTTGACAGGGATCTTTGGGAAGCAGGAGCTTAGCGACACTGGCTTATGATGGAAGGTCACAGGTTCAGCACCAATTTCTACCACCAGCTGAGTGCTTATGGAACACTTCACTCGCAAAATTACCATTTGTATATCAATTACTGACCCACGTGTTACCTTTCATTGTTGAGAAAAACTTCAAGAACACTTCCACATAAACTGTTTATGCTGTTTATAACTACTGGATTTGTTTGGTTTAGTTAAAAAAAAAATTCTGCATGAACTGTTTATGCAGAAGTGTTTTACATAGTACGATTGTTGCGAAAATGTATGTGTTTGTGAAGTACTGAGCATACGACTGGATAAATGAGACTTAGATTATACTGCCCCAGTTATGTGAGAGTTTGTAAAACGGATATTTTGATTTTTATTTTGGTTGCTAAATGCAGCCCCACTTACTCTACTTCATCAAGACTTTTCTCCGTTTTTGGATTATTCGTTCACTGTTGAGGCATGCGAGAAAAACTAAGTTTTCTTCACAAGTTCAAGGTAACACAAGGTAAATAATTGATATACAAATTAGTATTCCTTTAAGAACTTCCAGTCGAAGTGCTACAGAGGAAACCTACAGATGAAAACTGAAACAGCTGCTAACACGAAATGTAATCAGATTAGTAGATGCTGTGACATTAAGTAATACAGCTCACTCAACAAAACCATGGGCAAATATTTACAGTATACAAATTCAAGTTTTTAGAAGGGATTAAAAAAGCTTAACAAAGTCATGTGGTCTGATGTCTTCAGGCAGTTTACCCTCATAGGAAGACCTACAGCCCCCAACGCTGTGTAGGTTGAACCTGGGAAAGAGCAGCAGCTAATAGTGGGTGGAAGAAGTACTCAGATCATATACTTAAAAGTAAAAGTAGTAATACTGAAGTTTGAAAATGCTCTGTACAAGTAATAGTCCTGCATTTGGCATTTCACTTACTAAGAGTACAGAACTACCTTCTGAAAAATGTATCAAAAGTAAAAGGATAATTATGCAGAATCACACTTTCTGATGCACAGTTATATGTTAAAGGACTCACATGTGAGGAGTTGTGCTCTGGTTTGGCATTTTTGCTTGCTAAGACAGATAAATGATTATTGGATCATCAACATTATTGATGGTTCATTTTCTGTCGATCAATTAATCAATGTTATTATTGATTGATAGTGTTGCAGCTGTCAAGGTGGAGCTAATTTTAACTACTGGACTTGTTTGGTTTAATTAAAAAGTATTAAATTATATTAAATTATTATATTCATAAATCTAAAAAGAAGGCCTTAATGGGTATTAAAATGTCAAGCCTTAAAAATGCTAAGACATGGAAAGTAGGATTTTATGGTTTTCTTTTTTCTGACATTGCATTGTAAAATCTCAAAAATAATTGGTAATTGGTTTACAAAATGCCTCTTGCATTAACGTCACACTCTGGATAGCTGAAAAATGCACATAAAACTCTTACATTTAATTACGAGTTGCAATAAAAAAGTCTTGAATCTAAATTGCTGTAGGAACCGTGTTAAATATACAAACCTGTATCATATTTTATTTGTCCATCATATGTCTTGTAAAATCTTACTCTACCAAGTAACAAGTAATTATAACTGTGAAATAAATGTCACAAAGTGCTGAAAATTGTTCTTAAGTATAGTACTTGAGTAAATGAGTTTAGTTACTTTCCGCCACTGCTTAAATGTAAATGGTTTCTTGTTCAATAGTAACCCAAATGGAATTTGCAAATCTCAGTTCACTTCAGGACAGTTAGGTCCAGCGACATGAAACCCTTTTTGGAGCCTCATTCCCATTTAAGTATGGAACCTATGATCCCCTCTTACAAAGGGTTTAGCAACACAGTGAGATTATTTGAAAGTATCAGGAATGCAATAAGAAGATTTGCCTGCTAGCAGTTTTGAGTCTGTGGCATAAACAGTCCCGCCTGGAGTAACTGTGATCCTACGTGTTTGTGCATTTTCTCCATGTGTGCCATGTGTCTGATCTGTAATTGGATTCATTCAAAGACTATTAGGCAGTTAACCTTAAAATGTCTATTTTTAGAACAAGTGTGACAGCAATAATCTGTATTGCCTTAAGAGCATTGGATAATTTGCATATCTGATGAATATCTGTGTACCGCAAACTTGTTGCCGTTTTTTTACAAACCTTTTTAGAATAAGTGTTTTTAATGTCAAGAGGGAATAACTGTGTGTTTTTTTGTTTTTTCTTGGAACTTACTTTTTTATTTCAATCCATGGCACAGTACAGGCTATAGAAGAAAAAATAAAGTCCATCACACCAAGTTTCTACAGAACTTCGTAACAATATGTAAGACACTGAATATAGTGTACAGTACACTATAAGACTGTTTGAAGGCATCCAGCACGAAGCGGGAGATCAAGAGAAGCAGATGAGTTAACATTTCACTTGTACGTTTTGACATCTGAGATATAGATAGAGCAAAAAGTCCTGCTACTTAGATTCAGAAACATTTCCCAAATATTTTGTACATTTGGTATTTAACTTTCCCAGCAGAGATATATGAGAAGCGGCTGTTTTTGAGCTCTTGGGATTTTTGCATTTTCTGATGATTCCACTACCTTCCACATGGATTTCTGTTTTTTTAGGATGCGTGGATATGCCCTGTATGTTTACGTGTGTGACATACTGTGCATCAGTTACAGTAAGTTGAGTCCTCTGCACCAGAACATATGTGACCACAGGCCCACGCTCGAGTCTCACGGCGAGCTGTGGGGAAAAGGTTGCTGCGCTTCATATGTCTGGTGAAAGGTCAGGCTGTTGCAGAGTTATGAGGCATGTGTCCACATGGAAGCCACTATGTACATGCCTAATGCCCAGAGACTGACTGATCTGCCACACAGTGTGTAGCTCCAGGACAGAGATTACGACGATCAGACTCTTCAGGCTACATCATTAAATTGTCATTTTTTTGACAGTGCAGCTTGGACTATCTCTGTTCACTTTCATAACAAGCTCTTATATCTTGCTCATCTGCCAGTGCGGAGCCACCGCCGTGTGAGACAAAGCCCATGGGAGGGGGGGGGTCAGCCCTGTGCCAGTTGCTATCACAGTCCTATTGTTGGTGGACCTTTTGGTCAAACAGCAGCCTAATTAAAGTGAAACAGAAGCTATGGTAAGCGTGCCAGGAGGTTATTTGATGTTTACGTGCAAATAGCTGCCGAGGACACAGTGAACCTGTGTGATTATAGCTGTACACAAAGCCTGAGTCACACTTAGCCCGTTTACTGTGATCGATAAAAGGAAATTAAATTAAATTAGACCACAGTGTCGGGTGTGATGTACTTAAACTAAAATGAAGCTTCAAAAGCAAAGCAATATATGTAATATGTACGGAATTGACGGGAATATTGTGGCAATACCACAAATCTTCGAACATTAACAATAACATTGAGTAAACATTAATATTTTTTGATAATGCACCAGGTTAGAGGCTTCCTTGTACATTTTACAGCATCAGTTCTCTGAGAATCTCTTTCATATCAAAGCAAAATTAGTTTGGTAACTGAAATATCCCTAATCGAATCGTAAATTGAATCCAATCGGGAAATCAGTGGCTATACCCAGCCCTTGAAAGCAGTAACCATGGCCTACGTGCCTTGAATCATGCATCCAATTGTGCGGCATGTGTATATGTGTGTGTAGATCTGTTGGTGTGAACATAGTCTGCCAAATATATCTCGTCTTGGACAGTTTGTGTCAGCTAACACGGTTAGAGAAAGAAAAGGGGAAACATGGCAAATGCAGAAGCACACACACAAGATTTGCATGGCCGTGCTGTCACTGGAGAAGAGCCCTTGAACCCCTGAGGGTGAATGTGGTGTGTGTGTGAAGGGGTGTGTTCACCCACCAGCTGCCTCCATACTCCAGTAACGCAGAGGTCCTTAGAGCAGTTGAATACATGACCTGTGTTAAACTCTCAGTGGAGAATGAGATGTGAGCCCAGACAGGCTCCGACACCTCAAATGTCAGATTCCAGAAGCACAGATCGATCAGTGAGGACCTTATGCTCACTCTGATTGACTCTGCCCTGAGGGAGAGACTGAAGGGGCCTCTCACAGGAAATTGAAATTCACAAGGGATCCTGTGCACGTCAGCGCTGGACTGGACACAGACTTGAAACACAAGGCCGCTTTGATACAACTTCTGTTGCACTGGCTTTCAAAGCAGTTTGTATGATCTGACTCGAACGAGCAGCAAAACATCCAGCCTGAAACTGGATGTTTTGTGACTTCTATGTGTGTATACATTTTTCCTGCCCTCCATCTCAAAGTATTTCTATTGTTTATATGGAGATTGGGGTTGTATCGCAGCCAGGTTACAAGGCATTGAGATTACAAAGCAAGCTGGGCCATTTCCACATCTAATTTTGAAGTTTTCCATTGCAAAATCTCTTTGTTTTTGGCACCTTAGTTGCAAAGTTTCCACACATTTATCGTCTTCTATTTAGAAGCAAAATGTCTACTCGCT
The DNA here is from genome assembly GCA_943593645.1 of Bovichtus variegatus. NCBI lineage: Eukaryota > Metazoa > Chordata > Actinopteri > Perciformes > Bovichtidae > Bovichtus > Bovichtus variegatus. Next base: position 5,840,279 of record CALSCE010000030.1, read on the forward strand.
GTGGATCTAGTTTTACAAAAGTGGCCATTTTTGGGCCACGTTCAATAAGCAGAGGCTTTCTCGAAAGTCTGGTCTGTTGGGAAACACTCTAGCCTCAGACTGTATATTTATCAGGCTCTTTGATGTCTTAACTTAGGACAACTCCGGACACTTTTTTAGACTTTTTTTTTTTTCTCAATTAACCATAGAAGTCAAACAAAAATAAATAAGCTGTTTGTTCAAGATGGGAACAATGAGCAAAGGCTCTGAACGTTAGACTCAGCTGGACCTGACAGAGCACAGCTCATCCGGCCACGTCTGGGAAACTCACACACACACACACACACACACACACACACAAAGCCACCGAAGAGACAGGAATGGACCTCCAGGCGGGTGTGGAATGAAGGTCAGACATCGAGGAGGGGAAGAGGGTCGGAGTTCAAAGAGTAACTATTATTGCAAAGTCTAATAATGTGGAATTATAGGTAATAGTGCTGTGAGTGAGATCATCTGTGTAAAATAACAGATTACATTGGATCACAGTAGAGGGCTCACTGCAGCTGAAAATAACCGCAATATCTTTCTTTTTTTTTGTTACATATTTTTATTAGCTTTTTTGAAACATACAAACGAAATGCACAACAATATAAAATTAAGTTTAGGACATTAGGAGAAGGGGGGGGGTTAAAGCTTAGCTCTAATGTTATCAATGAATGGTTTTGACTGTAAGATGTGCCGTATCATTTTTGTATAAATTTTAATAGAAACATGCTTGAGACTTGAGATCGTCCTACTTAAGTGCAAAAGAAAACTTTGCGTAACCCTTGACCTCTGGCTAGTGGTTGCGTCTGATTTGAATCGGATTGATATCCAGTACAGAGAAAGGTCCAGGACGTGTTTAGCTCAGTAAAAGAGGCAAGAGGCTGGGGGATCACTTTTGAAAACAATACACTTGTGATTAAAGATACAAGTCTTAAAATTAGAAGGTTATAATGAGAGTGAAAATTAAATCAATAGCACAGCTGTGGCTCCGGTGTGCTGTTTCATATGGTGAGGAGTGACATTATTTTGGATAGCTGTGGAGCCATACTTATGGACATTTTAATAGAATAACACTGACATTGTGATATTTCTGTTTTCTGCGTTAGATATTGTGATATGAAAAAATACAGGTATTTTCACCAGACGACTACAGAGTACCTGTTTCTAGTCAACATCCTTTCTGTAGCTGTTGTCTGTGTTTTTCTTCTGTTCCTCGCTCATTTTCAGATTGTGGTCGATGACTAGCGGGGCCTGCTTTGGTTGTTTGATAAACTGATCAAGAATAATTGGGATTTGTGGTTCAGAGCCTGCATGTCACTCACTAGTGACAACAAACTGTATCCAAGAAAACTACAATCGGAGTAAATGAAGTTCTATCAGACAGACTTCTCTTGGAGATTAGTTATGGAAAATGTCCATCCATAAGTCCATTCAATCATATGGAGACGGGTTGAATCTATAGAGAGCAGCGCTCTTTAGCTCCACCAGCTCTGTGACCTTCACTGCTGCCCTGTCTCCGTGGTCCTGCTTGCCTGGGATTTCATCCTGTCATTGCTCATGACTATGACTCATGCATGGTACATTAGGGCATTCACCCCCCCCCACCCCCCTCTCTGTCCCTCCATTTCAAACTTTCTCATCTCATTTTTGTTGTTTTTCTCCTCCTCTGTCTTTGTTGACTCTTCTTGTTTTTCTTTCTTTCTCACATTTCATTCTTGGTCGTTTGTCTTCTTGTTGCCCTGCTCTTTCAGTCGAGGTGCAGTAGAGAGATTCTGTGAAACGTACTGAGACTAGCTCATCAGTCAGAAGACTCTCAGGCTTCATGTCGCCTGCTTTCACCCTTTGGACGGATGGCTTTTTAACAGACTGTGTGTGCATGTGTGTGTGTGTCCCAGTTATTCTCCATCCCTCCCTGCCCGCTCGTCGCTGCATGTTGCATTGGGCTTTGGTGTTTTTACAATTTCAATCTGTGATTAAGAGCTTAATATTGCGATATTGGCACATTGACATCTGGGTGTCAAGTGTCATGAAAGCACGACAGCAGAGGGGCTTTACTCCATGTTCCTGGATGCGACACCAGTCCGGTAGCATTTACATGTGTCAGCAGGGACAGCACACGCCTAACTTCCATTGCTGCACACACAGTGTTAAAGTGCTGTCGGCGTGGTGTTTAGTGCCTGGCTCGTGTCCAGCTCGTCTGTGAATTCCATTTCAAAACGTTTTACAATAGAGAGGATATGCTATTGTCTGTCTTTAACGTCCTCTGCAGCTTAAGTCACACGCAGGTCTGAAATTATTCATTGATTAGTTGATCACTCGAAAAATTATTGATTAATCTTTTAAGTAATTTCTTCTACTATATAAAAAGTAAAAATATTACATAAAACTTCCACAAACCTTCCACCACTTTTTGGAAGCTGGTAATATTTTTGCTGCCTGCTTTTTGTGACATCGGCCAGATCTTTCAAATAAACTAACTCAAATAAAAAAATTTTTTTAACTATGCACCATTAAAAGTCTGAGAATCGGTGCTGTAGCAGGATGGAACCATTCTAGTCGTCATGAGAACAGTTGTAAGTGCGACATGTCTGTCTGCATTTTGTTACCTGATGAAATGGTCCATTTTCACTTAATTTAACTGCTGATGCTATCATAGATCTTATCTGCTTCCCACTTGGGGGCAGACGAAAGCAAATATACACGGATCAACTTGACATTATCTCTTTTTTTTTTTTTCTGTACAAGCCCCTCCTTCTCTCTCATACTCTCTGAGCCCTAAAAAGCGACGGCTCTGCCTTTTGTGTCGAGCGAGACGCTTCCTGTCGCTTGATGCTGTGTTTGCTTTTCTGAGCCGGCTCCCAGAGAGCTGTTGTTGTCGGCTGCTGTTTTAGCCTTCATGCCTCTCCCTCTCTCTCTCTACCCTGCACAAATCCCAACCCCCCCCCCCCCCCCCCCCGACCCCACCCAACCCCTTTCCTAACCCCAATCCCACCCTGTAATCGAACATACCTACCTGCCTGGATTAGGACATGTGTTCTCCTCAGATCACCCAGTCACACTGCACTTTGCAACCTCTTTTATCAGCTTATTTGTCATTGTTTATCTTGGTCTCTGGGGACTGATTAACCCCCTATCACTCCTTCTCTGTTTGTGTGTGTGTGTGTGTGTGTGTGTGTGTGTGTGTGTGTGTGTGTGT
>CALSCE010000030.1:5843508-5861039 GCA_943593645.1 Bovichtus variegatus
GTGTGTGTGTGTGTGTGTGTGTGTGTGTGTGTGTGTGTGTGTGTGTGCACATACATCACACACACACACACAGTGCCAATAGAGAGAGTAGTGGGGAGCTATGAGAGGAATGTGGGCTGACATGACTGCACAGGTCTGCTCTCAGACATAATAGACAGGCAGTGACTGATGGAGAGGATATTCTCACTCTCAGCCTCTGTTGTACCATTGAAGCATCAGATTACCAAAATGTTCTCTGCAGAATAGATATCCCTCTTGGGAGGGATGTAAAACATTGCTGTTAATTCATGCTGAGTGGTATCAAAGTGGTTTAATGATGAATTTCTTTTTATAAATGTATTTGATTCTTTAGGTGATTGTTTCCTTTATGAGGAATGGGTGATTCTTGATCACACACAGATTGACTGTATTGTATGACAAATAACAGTGAATGTGAACAAAGCCTGAGCCCAGGACTATGCATCCTGTTTGGCTTTATTCAGATGAAGCAGCTGCTCCGTCAGATCCCATTGTGAAAACAAATGCTCAGAGGCTTTCCCCGATTACTCAAATTGTACTTTTCTAATTTATTTAGCTTTTTAACTAATCAGATTTAAGGCACATGGATGCTCACTGGTAGCCGTAAGGGATATTTTATCCATCAATTTCAAATTAAGGAAAATGTTTAACAGTAACATAATTTAATATTTACTCTATGTTAATATTAAAAAAAAAAAAAAAAAGCATGCTAACATTTGCTAATCAGCACCAAACTTTGACTACAGCTTAGTTTGGCAGTCCATAAATTGTTTACCTAAAGATGGATCACCTAGATGGCTCCTCAAATCCTAGTCAACACATTCTAAATAAGACCGTCATAGATAGCGTCGAGATCTGAGAATGGCCTAGGAGAGGTTGGCATTTGACCTACAGCCTATTTGGATGTGATCATTTGACCTAAAGCCTATTTGGATGTCCTCTGACATAAAAAAGACAGTCACAGCTCCAAATATGTACCTGGGTTTGAACATATCGACATGTGTATACTAAGAATAGTTATGGAAATTGGTCCAGCTATAGGACTTGGACCAACATTCCTTAACAATCCTGTGACAACCATAAATGTCTGTACAACATTTCATGGCAAAACATTAAATATCTGTTGGACTGACCGACCGACTGACATCCATAGAGCCACACCGATACATGACTCAAAAGTAGATAAAAATAAATGAGGGATCACATTTAGCTAAAGGCACATTTTAAAACGTCCATAACGCCAAAGCAGAAGAGTGAAGGCAATCAGAAATGACACATCTGTCAACAGTTCGTAGGAGCTCAGGGGATATTCATTACAGCTTACAGCTGTGATTCTTAATTCTTGTCCTCAGGAGCCAGAGTTCTGCTTTTTTCCTATCCTAACAAATAGTTAATTACATTCCCCTGGCATCCCATGTATGGATCAGTCACTGGTTAGATTAGCTTTGGTCCTCAGGGCCAGACTTGAAGACCACTGGTTTAGAGCAAGAGTAAACAAACACATGGCTGAATGTCCGATCTTTGGCACCTCACTAGAGCCAATGCTTTGTGTACAGACACACACATGTACCCATAGATATTTGATGCAGGGCTTTGTCCCATACAATTAAAACTATTTTTCTATTCCCTTTATAAAAAGTCTACCTAAACAGGACACATTTCACTTTCATATTTTCTGTCTTTTTACTTGTGGCATTGTGGGAACAGTCTGACAGGGCTTCTTCTCTTATCTTGGAAGACACAACTCAGCTCCCAGCTGTATACCAACACATCCACAGCAAATAAATATTCTGAACATTGATGAAAAAGCTATTTAAAGAAAACAGAGAATTTCAGCCTGTACACACTGGGCCACAGGCAGAAAATAGCGTAATAATGTGTAATATATCACTTTTAGCCACTCTAGTGGCATGGCTAGAGGGATGTAATGTTGAATTTTCAGTCGGTGCAGAAGGGTTCAGGTCACTTCGTTCCAGACTGAAATAGCTCAACAATAATTGATTGGATTGCAATAACATATTTTACTGACGTTCATAGTCCCCAGAGGATAGCCTCTTTGGATTTTGGTGATCTCCTGAAGCTACTAGTATGTTTCTATAGACATGCTTGTTGGTTGTTTACATGGTTTAAATGGCTAACTTTTCCTTTAGCGCCACCTGGAAGTTGATTTTTTTTTTTTGTGAAATGTCTCAACAGCTATTGGATGAATTGCCGTTGAAATTTGATACAGACATTCATAATCCCCAGAGGATGAATTGTACACCATTACTGGTCAAATTTTTACTTGTCAAATCCTTTGGTTTATGACCAAATACCTGCACACTAATGACATACCCATCACCCTCAGCTGTACTTTGTGCTAATTAGTAACTGTCAGCATGCTAACACTATAAGCTAGATGTGAACATTATGCCTGCTATCAACATGTTTTGCATTGTCATTTTGTGCATTTTGTGCTAACATGTATAAATATACTCGTTATTTTGAATGTGAGATGTGGAAGTTGCATATTGTATCTCGATGGACCTGGATCAAATACAGTAACTTCCCCCAGGTTCAGTGTGTGAATAGGTATAAGTATGGGAGGCATATGGAGGCCTATGAAGCCTGAAGAGGAAGACACCTGAAATACCTTATCTATCCAACAGAGAGCCCACAATGCCAAACAATGACCCCGAAGGAAGTCTTTCCTCCGAACTCTCTTATCAGACCCTGAATACGCTGTATAGTGTATGAGGTGATGATGCTCTGTGAATCGCACATACACACAAAAACACAACAGAGTGTACGTGCTGCTATACAAGTTCAGGAGAGATCAGAGAGAGCATCAGAGGCTTTAATGGGATGTTAGGAGAAGAACATCCTAACTAACATTCTCCAAAGGAAACACAAACTAGGCATTAATCGACTCAGAACAGCATATAATAGCATTCAATTTTAATTATCATGTTGTTTCTTGTGGTTCTATGACTTAATGACTTTTTTCTTGTAAAGAGGCTATTTTTTCACAAATTATGGGCACTTTAAGCTCGTTATGAATGATATTGATTTCGACTTGTTTGTGACTTCTGTGTTTTTATTCTTTTCCCTTTGCCTTGTCTTCTTTTCTCTATCTGCAGAATATTGATGTGACCAACTTCAGCAGCAGTTGGAGTGACGGCTTGGCTTTCTGCGCACTCTTGCACACATATCTGCCCGCCCACATCCCTTACCAGGAACTCATCAGTCAAGATAAGGTAGAAAACTTTAAGAAGACTACACACGCACTCAAGAGCAAATCTCACACCTGTTTCAGTCCTAACAGGTACATCCATGCATGGATGGATAATTGAACGGACCCAAGTACCTGTACATGTACCGACCTGGACAAGGTTCAATATGACCACTAAGAAACATGAAACGACAACAAAGAGACCAAAATAACTGCAAAGAGATGCAAAACAGCTGCAAAGAGACACAAATAGACAACAAAGAGAGTCACAATGACTATTAAAAGGAGCGAAACAACCACAAAATGTCTACAAAGAGACACAAAATGACTTCAACAACTACAAAGAAATAAAAAAATTGTTGCAAAGAGACTCAAAATGACTACAAAGAGATGTGTAACGACTACAAAGAGACACAAAACAACAAAAAGAGGCTAAACAACTAAACAACAAAGTCTGTGTATCTTACTCCTATGTAGGAGAGCTGGTGGGGCCTTTTGCGTTCCCAGGGGCCCATTGTGTCATAATCCGCCCATGGGTCAGTGCCTCACCAGTAGGTAATAAATGCAACCTAAACACACATAAACTGATCAGATATCGATGTATTTATAGAACACATGTACAACACGTGTCATGCACACAGACTCTCTCCTCACACCCTTAAAGGTAGTCTATCCTCACACACATACATCTCCAACCCCCAGATCTAATTTCCGACTCATTTGCATACTTGGACTCAGTTATCACTGGGTCATGACCCACACATACTTAAACATCTATATGCGAGCAATCCTGTTGTTTCGTGTCAGTTTGTATCAGAACAGTGAGGTCACTCGCATATACTGCACAGTGCATAGTGTAAATGTCACAGAGCCCCACGAAGGTTACCACAACAATGACTGGATGCTTTCCTGTGTACAAGTTTGAGTTGATACGAAATTAATTCACAGAAGACAGTTTAGTGAGGTGATTTCTTCAGTGGCTTGGCAGAGATCTGCCTTAAAGAAAGTATAGCTGTTCATTTATTTGAACCTGCAGCGCATATTTTCTCTGATTTGTAAGTAAAGCAAACAAACTACACGTTCAGTCTCATGTTGTCCAACTTAGACTTGCAGAATTGTGTCTCCAGAAAATACCGCACATAAAGCCACAACAAGTTGTTTGTGGAAAATGTGAACCTGTAAACTGTGAAAAAGGTCTTAGAGATGCATGTTTGCCAAGAGGCAAATACAATCTCTGTAATGTTTAGAAGCCATTTTGCCATTACATTACATTTAGCTGACACTTTTGTTCAAAGTGACTTACAATAAGTGCAAACAATCAAGAGGATACAACTCTGAACAATAAGAATCTTGCAATTAGCTTCTAATAGGTTAAATCATTTTAAGTGCAGTACAATAGCTTCAAATAAGTCAAACCAATGTAAGTGCTGCATAGAGAAAGTAAGAAAAAGTTGTTATTTTTTGTTGGCCAAGATGCTGTCGAAACAGGTGGGCTTTCAGTTTGCGACAGAAGGTGTGAAGACTTCCTGCTGACCTGACATCAATGGGGAGCTTGTTGCACCATTTTGGAGCCAGGAGAGCAAACAGGCGGGTTTTGTTTGAGGGGTATCCGGGTCCCACTTGGGGTGTATGGTTTGACCATGGCGTGAGATGACAAGGGCCTGGACCAGAACCTGCGTTGCCTTCTGGGTCAGTAGGGGACGTATCCTCCTCATATTGTGAAGAGTGTATCTGCAGGAGCGGGCTGTTGCTGGCATTGAAGGACAGTTGGTCGTCCAGCCTCACACCCTGATTCCTAGCCGTCTGAGTCGGGGAAACAACCGAGGTGCTGATGTAGATAGTAAGGTCTTGGATGGGAGAGCCCTTCTCCAGAAGGAAAAGCGGTTTGGTCTTTTCGAGGTTGAGTTTCAAATAGTGTGTGGACATCCACTGAGACATTTCAGCCAGACAAGCAGAGATTCGTGCCTCCACCTGGGTTTGTGACCTAGGAGAAGACAGAATCAGTTGAGTGTCATCTGCGTAGTTGTGGTAGGAGAAGCCATGAGAATGAATGACAGAGCCAAGTGAATTGGTGGCTTAAAGAAGTTTTGCTGCTCCCCCCGTACACAGCAGTACATTTATTTGCTCTCGTGCCGTAACTTCTGTCCGCTTCTCAACCGGTGATGTGATGACCGTCATCTACTGTAGTAGTAGCTCATACAACCCCACTTCAAAAAATCCAAACTATCCCTTTAATATGACTGTTTGAGAGTCACGATTAGCGACTCGAGAACCTGCACTAGCAATTCAAAGGGCAGAAAATAACTAACTTCAGGTCAAGTGAGACTGACAACAGAACTCACGGAGTTTGTGTTTCACTCTTAAGTTTGTCATTCTCACTATACTAAAGTCCACAGTTTCATAAGGAGAATTAGGGCTAAATCTAAAGGAATTCATCATGTTAATTAGGCTTACAGTATAGCTTTACACTACACTCGCCAAGGCTTACATATGTTTTACACTGTCTCTTGGGTGTTTGTAAGGGTTTATAAATGTATTTGTGGGCTTATTGTTGCTGCTTGAACCTCCATGTGTGCCATTGCAGGATGATGGGGTGCAGGGAGGTTTCGCAGTGTCTGAATGGTGTGTTTTTCTTCAGGTTCGGAATCTAACCCTGGCTTTCCAGGCTGCAGAGAGCATTGGGATCAAACCCTCTCTGGTGAGTTGAGCTGCCGCAGACCTCACATACACACTGAGATAACACAGAGGTGCCCTTTGATTGGACAAATTGGAAACAGTACACTTTGATTTGCCAAACTTTCCGGATGCTTTGGAACAGAGATGCCCCAAAATCTTTCCTGCTGACAGTCTTGAGTTTAACTGTGTCCCATTAGTTAGCCAGTGAGTCGTTTCTCGCTGGATATACCTCAACCCTGTGCTCCAGATAACACTTTGTGCTGGAAATGACACTTTTTACCAGGAGGAAAACTAACCTAATACATAATTCCAATGTAATTTGTCTTTGATTATCTTAGTTGTAAAAACATTAGAGGCTTTGTCAGAAATGGCTTGAGTAACAACCAGCATATTTACACTTTGTGAGCACAAAATCCCTCCATGTTTTGTCATGCCGTAAACAAAGTGACTTTTATATTTATTTCTAGTGAAGCAGTGCAATGTGTTTATGAACTGTCCATCTCTTAAAGGAATAGTTTGAACATTTTGGCACATACGCTTATTCACATTCATATCTGTCAACTCTAGAGCCTGGAGACTGTTAGCTTAGCTTAGCATAAAGACTGGAAGCAGGGTTAACAGTTAGCTTGACGCTTGCTAAAGGTAAAAAAAGCACCTCTAAAGCTCACAAATTAACACGTTGTGTCTCATTTGTTTAATCCGTACAGACACTTAAGTGTATCAAGACTAAGAGTCTACAGCCTAGTCGCTCTATGAGGCTGCACTTAGGCGCAGCCGTGCTTTGAGTTTATCAGGTTTAACGTTCTATCATGTTCACCAATTTAGTGTGTTAAATAACTGTCACAAACTCTGCTAATCGTCTTCATCAGGACTGTGGTGGGGTTTGATCAGATTCAACTGACAGTAGTCACACAACACGAGCAAACAACCTCATAACTGTCATCACATTTTGACCGAGATGTTTTGACTAAATCCTGATTGGTGCTGGGAATTAACTAAGCCCCGCCCACTTCAAACCATTGAGAAAAGACAAAAACACACATTCAGAAATTTTTCATGCGACATAGCTGTTCAAACTTTGTCCGAAAAAAGAAAGAAGCTTTTTTTCAGGGCCTTTACAGTCATTTTTTTGTGCAAATGTTCAAGTGAATCATGTGCTCATTTGGGATCAAACAGAAGCATTGCATTTTGGCCGTGTATTATTGAAAACCATCGCAGATCCTGACTCATTGTTTGAATACTGAACAGCTTCCAGTGTAAATAGACCATCTTGCAGACAGTGCGAATGTGTTTCTTTTCTCCTCAGGCCTACTTTTATTAGTGCGAACATACCAATAGCACTTTTTAGTCATTTTTCAAATATGTAAGAAGTGTTTGCTGAGTATCTGAGACATGTAAGGGTTTAACTAATGTGACCTCTCCCCCTCCCTGTTCTACATCTGCGCATGACGTCTCACCTTGTTCCCCTCTCTGCACTTCTGATGACAGCTTCATGTTTTGAGGAACATGATAAATACAATTAGAAGAATATTTGTTATTATTCTATTAATTATTTGTTCTCTCTGAAAGTCCAACCAAAAAAACTACTCTGAGGTGAATTAGAAAATACACAAACCAGTCCAACAGTTCATTTGCTCTACAAGTGGAAGACGTCAGCGAGGAGGTGAAATAGGCCATCTGTTGGGAAGAAATGGATAGGCTTTGATCTCAGGTCACTGAGAACAAAGGTCATATTTCTTATTAATTGCGTATTTGTGGTTACAAGATTGGATAGGGGAAACCCGTTCCCATGCCCATGACCAACTTTTCAACTACTTATTTTTCTGTTGCATAAACAGAAGTGTCAGACAGCCCAGAGAGGAGCTGATCATCCTCCCGTTAGGAGGTTGAGACATCGTGGAAGTGACTGTAGTGACGCTTCTGTATAAATCTGAGCTAAGGGAAGCTGCTGTGACGCCGGCTCCTTACGGAGTCATGTGAACGCCTGTTTCACTGTCTGACTCATCTGTCGGCCAGGATTTGTCTCTGAGTGGCCGAATGCAGCTTCGCACAGTTTTTTAGAGTCTCATGTTGAGAGGAGTCTCATAATACTGTAGATTACAGTCTTTCTCAGCAGCTAAAGCACATTTTCTATGATGGCATATTAGGGCCATTGTATGAAAAAATAATAATTCCGGAGCCAGGGGGGAGGATAATATTCTGAGAATAATGTCTCTGAGGTTAAAGCCACAGATTCATGAGATGTGATGCGGTTGATCCAACTTTGCAAAGTTAAGCAATTTGGTTTCTTGACAAAGAAGAGAATTTGTGACTTTAATCCCTGTATTTTTTCTCAACAATTATGATTTATAATATCCCAGAATGTTTGAGTTCTTTTCTCTTAAATTTACAACTTTAATCTCAGAAATTCTCAGAGTTTTTTCTTGTTATATTAACCCCTACAGTGGTTCTATAATGATTTCATTTATACTTTAAATTAAAGTACATAAAAAAGTAAAGTAACAAAAACAATTCAAATACAAAACAAAAGTAAATTTACATTTTAGGTTGTGTCGGTCTGTGTGATGTGATGAAACTCGCAGATGTTGCATGTTTTACATTCTAGTGTTAAACATGGATTTGACTAAGGGGGTGCTGTAGTTTTTATCTTGATGAAATCTCTAACATTCACATTCATATTCATGGAATTTGGCAGACGCTCATATCAAGAATGACTTCAAAATAATGCCGCTCACCATTTATGGTTACACTTTTGCGATCACACAGAGGGTCCTCAAAGAATACAATAAATATTTACATAAAAAAACAGATCAGATCAGAATCTTTGTGTCCCAAACAGGACATGGAGGAGCTGATGAAGACGGACAGGCCGGACTGGCAGAGCGTCATGCAGTACGTCTCTCAGATCTACAAGTACTTTGAGACCTGACCGACGGGGAAAGAGGAGCTGGAGACCGATGATCAGAGGGAGGCACTGCAGCACTTTTCTGTCGCCGTTTGTCAGCAGGACATTCACCTGAACCCTTCTGCTGCTCACTGTTTGACACTAGAGACATGACTTTACATTTCTCAAGAAAAGAGAATTCCTCTCTTTTACGGAGCAGTTACGGAGCTGCTGATTTCCTAACCAGATGCTACAGTGATCCCTGAGGCCCTAATTTACAAAGATTGCAGTCAGAAAACACATGAACTTGTTTATTTTTACAAGCTTAAACGGACAGTTCACCAAAGAATCAAGTGTGATTGGCCGAGTGTTGGAGATATCTGCCGTAGAGATGTCGGCCTTCTCTCCATTATGATGGAACTTGATGGCACTCGGCTTGTGGTGCTCAAAGCGACGAAGAAATACATTTTAAAAAGTCAACAGCAACGTCACTTCAGAGAAATCATGACCCGGTTACTCAAGATTATCAACGGACCTTGTTGTGAGCAGTTTCATGTAGGAACTTTTTTCTTTACTGTATCACCGCGCAGTGTAATACAGTGTGTATCTATTCATCAACGAGAGGCTCGTGACAGCACGAGATGCAAACAATAACGCCGTCCTTCTCGGCTGAGCTGCAATGTTAGCTAGCTCAGTGGTGCAAGGTGAGCTAGGTTGGTGGGTGTAGTTCGGTAGAAAGAAAATAGTTCCTACATGAAACTGCTCACAACAAGATCTGTGGATTATCTTGAGTAACCGGGTCATGATTTCTAGAAAGAGACTTTGCTGTTGACTTTTTCAAATGTATTATTTTGGCGGTTTGAGCACCACAAACCGAGTGCCATCAAGTTCCATTATAATGGAGAGAAGGCCGACATCTGTGAACTGCCTCTTTAAAGTGTTGATTGAGCATCTGATTCACAGATAAATGAAAGCAGACAAACAGATTATGTTGCAAAATACTTCACGCCTTGTGGCAGTTGACAGAGAGAGGATTAACGACTGATTGATTTTTTCAAATCTCTATATTGACAAAAACACATGAGAACTTTTGTCATAAAAAGAAGATTTTTTTCCCATTATTTGCTACTTATCAGTGTTGTTTGTGAATCAAATACTCTGCTGTGGGCGTTTTCAACATGTGCCAAATCTTCTGCCAAGACACAACTTCTACCGGACTATCTATGCATGGTGAAAGTGTAACCTGCGCAGTGTGAAGCCAAACTTTTGGTGATTTTTGTTCGGTTTTTCCTCAAAGAATCCATCACTTCTCATACTGAGTGCTTATTGTGAGTGCTGGAGTTGTACTTTGCAGAGCAGAGAGAGTATTTTGAACTGACAGGTTTGAGTTGAACTGAAGCATTTATATTTTCCACTTTTAATTGTGTGCGTCCTTAAGAACAGAAATCAGACGAACCCCAGCTGCCGTCTGCGATGCAACACTAAAAAAAAGATTTGAAACTACGAGAGTTACTGAATAGTTTTGTAGAAATATTTTTTATGAGAACAGATTGATGTCTATGTTTGCATTGTTTACAGCATTAAGGACTGGCTGAATCAAACCATCGTACCCTCCTGTGTTCTCCTTCACGTTTTCCACCAACTGACTCTCAACAACTATGGTACTGCAGCTGCTTTGCAAAATTACATTTTTGGCATGCCATGTTAAATTATGAAGGAGAGAATGACTTTTACATGTAAGAGTTGAGGCACAACACTTTCTGTGGTATGATTTTAGATAAGCCTCCATTTGCAGATTCCCTTATGATTTGGAAAATAAAAGTGTTATTTATTTATTTACAAGAGTTTCTTCCTGAGAAAGGTAAATGAACCGCATTCCTGACTGCATTCTGCTTCTTGAGAAGTGAGAATTTGGACAGAAGTGTGTGCAGTTTTCTATTTAAGGATGTCAGATTTGGAAGCATGTTGGATGGATATGCTCAATAAAAGATTGTCAAGTTTTTATTCAATCATTCACTTTTCTTTTTTTTAATTATTATTCAGGTTTTGTTTTGACACATAGACGTCCAGTTGAAGCATTCTTTTCCCCAATGAATGCACCAGCTCTCTGTCTATTCCTCATTCTTCTAGTTGAGGTTCTACTGCTTTTCCACTGTGCCATTACAGAAACATTTGGGTACGTGGGTACACTTGAGTGGAAAAGGGTTCCCTGATGGTCACATCACACCTTTTCTACTTATGCCGGAGAAATTCTTCTAAATTATTGAGAGTTGCTAGTTCTCATAAGAATTGCAGACTCGTGTGATGAATGTAATCTCACTTCATGCAGCGTGGAGAGAAGAGCCGTCGTTCTCAGCAGGACTTTATATATCGTCAGTTAAACAATACTGACCTCATGACAAGGGTGATTAAATCATTCACCTGAGTACTTCCTCAGTACAATGTTACCTCTGACTTCCTTACAACGTCAACACTGTAAATCACTGAGGCGTCAACAACATCAAAGCATTGATTATTAAATCGAGAATGTCCATTTCTCACGCTTAGACACATTTCAGCTGCAGCCAGGTACAGGTGAAGTAACACTAATAATAATAATGGATCTGAATATTCAACTCAGACATTATTAAGGAAGCAACTCACGGGTCCATAGCGCAATAAAATACAAAAACAAAGAAAAGAACAAGAAAAGAAAGAATATACTATATATATATATATATATATATATATATATACAGATTTGTATATAAATATGTATATATATACACATATATATATGTATATATACATCGATTATGCTTTAATCGATAAAGGGCAAACTTGGTCTTGAGACATATTATGTGCTCTTTCCTCTCTTTATTACTAATTTCTCTATATAAATATTACTCTCTACTCTGACTTCATCTCATGCGTTTCGTCAGCCAGGTGCGGAACGTAAACAATATTCTGTAAAACTGCAGGGTTTTCGGCCTCATTGAAACCAGATGCAGCCGCCTGTGTGTGTGTGTGTGTGTGTGTGTGTGCTGTACAAACAGAACCGAGAAAATATGAAGTGGAAAGCACGTGGATGCGGTTTAATTGTCGCGTAATTACGCAGGCGGGACCAGATGACGTTCGTTTGGGATTCCACCCATATCTACTTGTATCTGCGTGCGTGCTTGCGTGCGTGTGTTTGGGGCGTGGCTTCTCTGTGAAATTGATTCCCCCCCCTCTCTTTTTCTTGCGTTTTCCCCCTCCACTTCAAAACCGCTCTCGGGGGGGCGGAGGGGAGGGTGGGGAGTTGTGTGGCACACTGTCTGCGCTCCAGATCTACAGATGCCGCTTTAGCGCTCCACAAATCGCTCTCTGTCGGTGTGAAAACATCCAGACACGATGTGCAGGTTCATTAAGGTGAGGGGAAACAAATGTATCTGTTTTATGTGTACACTCCTGCAGCAGCTGTGCACAGGGGGGACGCACTATTATGCAGATAGTGCCGCTTTTCTTTTCTTTTTTTAAACTTTGTGATGCTGTTTTTATCTCCATGTGAACATAAAGTAAATCCATTTCTTCCCAACAGATGGCTGGTTCTGCAGCTCACACTTGTGGAATATTCCTGGATTACTGCAGAAAGACTTCTTTACTCCTCTGGGATTAGACGCAGTGTTTGTGGGAGGCCGTCTTGTAAATGTTCAGCCTGCAGCTTTTAGTCCTTTAACACACTTTGCTGAGATGAATCCGTTGTACATCGTGATTGAAGTAGTAATCGCGGTTCTCTCCATATCCGGGAACATACTGGTGTGCTGGGCTGTCGCGATTAACACCACTTTGAAGAACGCCACCAACTATTTTCTGGTGTCTCTGGCTGTGGCTGATATTCTGGTGGGTTGCCTCGCCATCCCCTTTGCCATCACCATCAGCCTCGGCATACACCTGGACTTCTATGGATGCCTCTTCCTGGCCTGTTTTGTCTTGGTACTGACGCAGAGCTCCATCTTCAGCCTTCTCGCTATTGCAATTGATAGATATCTGGCCGTCAAAATTCCTCTGAGGTGAGTTTTTTATGTTGTCACTGATGAGGAATTCATTAGAAAAACTCGTAAGGAGATACAGTTGTTTCCCCATCTGACAAGATAATGATAAAGAGGGTTAAACCTCAGAAAATCACTTTTCAACACTAACGTTGCTGTTTCTAATCAATCGAACTGAATTAGAAAACTACATTTAAAGTGTCCTCACTTACTCTCTTGTGTGCCAAATAAGCAGCAAACACACTTCCTTTCATCCTTATCTTTATAAAAGATCCCTATATATCGACATGTGTCCCCTATGGAAAATAATGAAATTGAGGATCTGGAAGACGAGTATCAGCTCTGTGTGATCTCATGAGTTTCCCGTGGAGCTTAACGCCTCGTGTAAAAATAGCCCAGTTAATATCTAAACTCTGAATGATAAGCATATAACAACTCTCTGAACATTATTTGTATCTGGTTGTCAGAGAGAGACTGACACTTTGACGTGACTGTTTTGTAATCTTGATTGAATCATGGACAGTGAAGAGTTTAGGTGATGCAACCTTTACACAGTGGAAGAAATACTCAGATCTTTAACTCAAGTAAAAGTAGAAATACTCTGTTACAAGTGACAGTCTTGCATTTACAATCTTACTTAAGTTAAAGTACAACAGTATTGGCATCAAAATATACTTAAAGTATCAAAGTAAAAGTAGTCATTATGCAGAATGGCCCATTTTAGAACCATGTTATATTATTGGATTTGATTTATTGACCCATTAATGTGTGCATCACCTTAATGTTGCAGCCGCTAAAGATGAAGCTCATTTGAAGTACTTTATATACTGCTGGGTAGTTTAATCTGTAATAATACATCACCAGTTATTAGTTGATTTATATTTTGTATTAAAAATCTGAATCTGCAAAGTAACTAAAGCTGTCAAATGAATGTAGTGGAGTAAAAAGTACAGTATGTCCCTCTGAATTGTAGTCGAGTAGAAGTATAAAGGTGCATAAAATGGAAATAATCAAATAAAGTACCTCTAATTTGTACTTAAGGACAGTACTTGAGTAAATGTATTTAGTTACGGTCCACCGCAGCCTTTACACAGTGCGGGGGAGACTTTCAGCAGTTAGTTCCTCAATCAGTTTTAAATCCTCTCTGCGGCTCGTAAAAAAGATGCAAAGATCTGTCACGTAGCCGTTTGATGCGACACCAGGACAGGCCGCCGGATCAATACCTGCCTCTGTCACTTCCATTCATCCTGATGGTAAAGGCCACCGAGCTCCGCCTGAGGGGGCAGAGACGGCACCGTGCTGCTTGATATTGCCGTGGATTGAAGAATACACGCTTTATTATCTGATGGCAATTGTTTGTCTGTTGTTTTTGGCATCTCACCCTGTCAGAGAGGAGGCAACACTCACTGCAGCGATTTGTTGTGGGCACTGGATGTGGTTGTGCTGGCTGTTCTTGCCGTGGGGCTGTGATGTGCTGTCATTTCCATTGGACTCAAACACTGGCAAGAAAGGACAGTTTGACACTTAGTCTGGAATAAAAAATGTGTCCCCACCAGCCAAGTGGCTTGTAAAATCCCCATTTCCAACTCTATTTCTGACCTACGGATGGAAACCAAACCTCATTCTACATCCTCGCACAGAAAACACTTCGGCTGCGTCTGAACCAGCGACACGCTCATAACATTCTCTGTGAAAAAATTTTGACATGACATTTTATAGTTTCCTCTGAAAGCCCAGCATCACAACACACACACACACACACACACACACACACACACACACACACACACAATAAGGCCAGTGTGCGTTCAGCTCAAATTACATGTCCACAGTGTTTGGCCAGTGTGCAGTCCTTTGGGGCGCTCACATGAAAGTGTTTTCACAGATGGTTTTAGTGGAAGTGAAAGGCCGAGGCCAGATGTTTTAAACCCCATGAGATGGCAGAGCTGCTCACCCACTCAACGCTCTCTTCAAGCCCCCGTCTTCCCCTGTTTGCCATTCTCAGAAAACAAAACCCTCTGGCTGTTTTGTCCCTCTGTCCTCTTGGGGGCTTTCATGTAACCTTTAGCACATCAGAGACCTCAAAGGATCGTCCCCACCCACACCAGCCCGCACTGCCTCAGTGTGCTCAGGAAAAGTGGGTATCATAACTGTAATGAATGGTTTAATATTCTTCCTGTCTTTGTTTCAGCGCATATAGAGGTGTAGAGGGCGTGGTGCAGTGGGGAATTGAATCCTGCTTCAGTGTTTCACAAATAATGAGAAAATGTCAAAAAGTTTAAGGGAAAGTCAGATTTTTTTGAAGTGGGGTTGTATGAGGTACTCATCCATAGTCAGTGTATTAAACCTACAGGAGATGACGGTCGGCACGCCCGCAGTTTTTCTTACTGTCATTTTACGTCGCAGAACACAGGAGTGTCTGGTCTACCTCTGCCTCCATCTGTTAGTTTGTTTGCGTTATTGTGCGACTTTGGTGAATCCAAACTAACCCTTTAAAACACGAAAGGGCTTCAAGGTGCAGACATAGTGACTTGGGATCAGCTGTGGAGACTAGAGGACAATGAAGAGACAGTGTGCAGTGTGGTTTGGAGTACAGTTAAGGTTGAGGAGTGGATGTCAGTGTTGTGTGATTTATGATGAGCGCGGGTTTTGCAGCTCGTCTAGAAAAATATTTTTTTCAACATTTTCTGAAATTTTATCCACCAAACAACTAATTGATTAACTGAGAAAATAATGGACAGATTAATTGACAAGTAAATAATTGTTAGTTTCAGCACTAATATGATGATTACTGGCTGGAGGTTGTAATTGTTTGTATTATTGCAGTAAAAACCAAGCTGACCACAGCCACCATTTTCTGAGAGGAACAAAACTACCTATCAAGCCTACGGGGGCTAGAATTACTCCACAAATAGAGGATGAATTGAAGTATCACTTTAGTCGTCAAGGGCCAGAATTAGTCAAGCGTAGCTGTTGAGCTTGACAGCAAGACGCACTGTTACACTCTGCTAGTCCATCCTTCCCATTAAAACATACAGAGAGATGATATCCTTATTTACTTTTCCCTCTTTTGTCAAAACCAGTCTTGCACGACCACATCTGAATCTTAACAAATTCAGATCTGTGTTTACATGGTTTTATTACCGTGCCTTTATCATGTCATGCACATTGTTTTGTTTTTTCGAGCGACGCCCACAAATACAATTCCTAATGAAGATGCTGCTGCACAGCTCTGTGTGCACACACTGTGATGCAGGCGAAGTATAGAGTCGCCCTGTGTTGTCAGTGTGAACGGCCACCTGTTGGATTGTGTTGGAAGCAGGGCTGCGGACACTGCCGGACATTTACCGGCTGTTTTAGAGTGTGTGTGGTCTGGCAGAGGTCTGCGGAAGCCCAGCGACAGAGAGAAGAGAAGGGGATGTATGGAGAATGGAGCAGGGGAAGAAAGCAAAACAAAGATAGATGCCAGCGTGCTGTCGTAATGCCAGAACTAATCCATTCAGCCGCTCGCCCGGTCTCTGCATCCCAACAGAAAGAGAGGGTGGGAGGCCATGTGCAGGAGATGGACTCTCTGGGAAACGGGCCCTGCGCGGCCTGCTGTACTTGTGATTGACAGATATAGGGAGTAGAAGATGGAGGAGAAGGTGAGGAAATGTGAGGAGGTCATCGTGAGCTCTGGAGCTTCCACTCTGTGGGCAGAGTGCTGTATTATTCATGGCCCCCGGGGCAACCTGCTCGCCTCCCTGCTGGGGGTCGCAGGACAGGCCGAGCTGGCACACCGATGATGAATAATTCACTGTCGGGAATATTACAGTTATTATAACACAGGGTCTTCGCTCTGAACTAGGGCTGTAACTAAAGGTTGTTTTTATTTTTTCATTTTTCTAGTTTAATGGATTAATCGTTAAATGTCTGAAAATAGTGAAAAAATATCCATCCCAGTTTCTCAAAGGTGATGTCTTTAAATGTCTTGTTTTGTCAGTACAAACCCCAGAGATATTCACTTTAATATGATCTAAAATCCATATTAGAGATTCTGAAAGCAGCATTTTCTGCCATTTTTGCTTGAAAATTATTTTATCGATTATCAAAATAGTTGCCGATTTAATTTCTAAACAAAATGTGTCGACTAATCGTTGCAGCTCTTTTAATATATATATAAAAATGCCTCGAATAACCCCAAACCAACAATGGATTGGTGATAGAGATTAAACCTCCATGTCACAGAAGTAAACAGAAAAGAGAAGAAAGTGCTGCACTGCGTGACATTTCCCTTCTGTCCTAAGTCAACACAGCACTATATACATCGACCTCAGCTAAAGAGGATCTACTGTATTGTGGTGAGAATTATGTATATCTATAGCAACACACATACACTGGCACAATAAAGGCTTATTCATGTTGACGTATATCAACAGTTGGAGCTATATAACTGAAAAATAATTTGTCAACATAAAAACGTAATGGTCAGGTGAAGAATTATAACTAACTTGTACATTAATAAATATTTATAAATGTATTACTAAAGATTCACATTGTTTGATTAACAAAATCTATACAAATAATGCCGATAAAGTCTGTTTGCATAATGGAGGTGAATGTTTCCCCTTCAAATAGCATGACCCTATCCTCAAATGATTTATGGCTCACTGATAGTGACAGAGGATTTGAACCGTTGCGTTGTCACTATATTGCTATATACATATATATATATATATATATATATATATAT
>CALSCE010000030.1:5861439-5908494 GCA_943593645.1 Bovichtus variegatus
TAATCAGAATCGTGACCATTCATAATGTCCGCTGTTTAAAATGTCCGCTGTTCATAATGTCCGCTGTTCATAATGTCCGCTGCTGAAGACATTCCAAGAACTAATAATGCAATTGAAGGTTGGCATAATGTTTTTAGAGGTTCATTTGGTACACTGAATGAAACACCGAGAAATTTTGTAAAAAAGTTAATTACCGTAATGAATGGGAAGTTTGAGCGCGCTCGATTTACGTCACATTATGCGACGGTGCTCAGTTTTTTGGCGACATGAAGCTTGTGAAAGCGTGAAAAATCCATAAATTAGCCGCGTCATTGTATAAACCGCGAGGTTCAAAGTGTGGGAAAAAAGTAGCGGCTTATAGTCCGGAAATTATGGTAATAGATTAAATGATCAAATAACTAATTTGTTCATGATTCAGAAAGGATTTATCGACAATAACTTGGTTAACGGCTTGTCAATGACATGACATGATTAATATATAAGAAATTACTTGCACATCTTTTACTCATGATTATTCCATCATTAACTAACTATTTAATGATGACTTATAGTGATCAATATTACAACTGCAAAAGTCACATTTGAAGTGCTATATGGTGTGATCATGTACTGTGCAGCTGCAGAGATCAGAGTATCTGTGGCTACAGCTCAGACTGTGTGTGTGTGTGTGTGTGTGAGAGTGAGTCATTACCATAAGGTCGCTTGCGTGAGTCACTTTGAGGAAGCAGCTCATTTTGCTTCGAGCGCTGTTCATATGATGGGGACAGTCAGGAGGACGACTCTCGTGTGAGTCAGCCCTGCATTTCCATACGCAGCCTCTGTTCACCTGCCGTTCATAACTTCATATCACATTTCAGTGACGCGATGGCTTCATGGGAATCATAATGGATTAGTTTAAAATGTATCAACATGACACTCAACATTCATCCCTTTATCAACAGTGAAAAACACAAGCTGGAACTAGAATAACAGTTTCGGCATCAAAAAGCTACAAGCTACGAAAAAGCAGCAAAGCTGAGACATAAAAAACAGTGAAGACAGAGAAAGTCTATCACTGCCGTTCATCTCTCTCATTTTCAAGACTTCATGCTCTGTTGATGTGGCCCGCTTATTTTATGTTGTAGGTGAAGCAGGATGTGAGATACTGTCAGAAATAGCAGCACTAGCAGCACATACTGTAAATAAGTACATTTTTAGCAATGCTAGCAGCGTAGTTCTATATTTAGCAATGTCAGAGCGTCACACCGAAATGCCTCAACAATTATTGGATGCATCGCCATGAAATGTGTTACGCACATTCATGTTCCCTTAAGGTTAAATTGTAATAACCATTCCTGCAAAACTAATTCCCATCAGCCTGAGCTGCACTTGTGTTTAGTGCTAATTAGCAAATGTTAGTATGCTAACATGCTAAACCAAAATGGTGATGATGGTAAATATTATACTTGCTAAACAACATGCTGACGTTAGCATTTAGCTCAAAGCTCTACTGTGCCTGGTACAGCTCCACTGTGCTGCCAGCCCGGCTGTAGGCTCTTGCTTTGGGCTTTTTCTTTGTCGCAGCGCTGCGTTGGAACTCCTGCTGCGCCCCCGCACTGGCTCCCTTCAAATGAATGAGAAGACTGCATTGTTTCATGCAGGGCTGAAGTCAGTCTGAACTCAGCGTCTTGTTGATGTGGCTGTGGGTCGGGGGTTGGATGCTTGTGCTCGTGTTGTTGTCTTTTGTTGTTGCAGATTATAAAACAAAAAAGTAAATAACATAAAAAGACTGAGGACGATATTTCCTACCCTACCCTTGAATGCACCAGGTCACAGCGATTCACCATCACACTTGATCATTCCTATCGTCTGCCAGATTCTCAGCCATTATTTGGCCGATGTGCATTCTGGTGCACAGAAGGAGCTACATAAAGAATAATGTGTTGTGTCAGTTAGGCCCCACCAACAAACCGTACAAACAAAAGCCAACACCAGCTCACTTTCTGCCAGCAAAACAAAGTTCAACATTCTCGGTGGGCACTTCTCCAGTGCATCCTTTTTTGAAATCAAAATAGTCCTTTTCAAGACTGTCATACAACTTCTTGATCAATAACATGTAGGTCTTCTTTCAGTTAGGGCTGGGCGATATGGAGAAAATCAAGTACTAGGTTTTTGACCCAATACCTCGATATCTATACTATTGGTGTGTTCACAAAATATTAACGCAATGACATTTCTACTTTACTGGAATGCAGCCTTTAAAACCAGAAAAAGACAACACCTATGCCATATTAAAATATTACAATATCCAAAATCTAAGACTATATCTCGTCTCATATCACAATATCAATATTATATTGATATTGCCCAACCCTACTTATAGTCACCACGTACTAAAAAAGGCCAGTCTGCTAGCTTTGAGCTTTTAATACTTGAAAATGAATTAAACATGCAGGTATGTCAAAATCCTCAGAGGTACAATGAGTAAATATTATAATATGTTATAAATGTTAAATCATAGAAAAAGCACCCACATTTTATTGTATCTGCTGGGCTCCGCTTAATCTGCAGAGCCTATTTGAGTGTGACCTTTGTCCAAACCTTCTTGAACATTGTCAAAGCGGTAACCTCTGCTGTGTTTCCTCCAGGTACAATGAGTTGATGACGGGAAAGACCGCAAGAGAGATCATCGCTATTTTATGGATCCTCTCCTTTGTGATTGGCCTCATCCCCTTCTTCGGCTGGAACTTGAAGTACTTGAGGTGCAGTAACGGCAGCTCTGGGGCGGACAACACTACAAACGCTGGCCAGGTGGAGGCGCTGAGGAGCAGAGGAGACTTACCACAGAGCTGCCATCTCAGGTGCTTCTTTGAGAGTGTGGTGGACATGGAGTACATGGTCTACTTTAACTTCTTTGTCTGTGTGCTGCCGCCGCTGCTCATCATGCTGTGCATCTACATGAAGATCTTCACCGTGGCCAGGAAGCAGCTGAGACAGATCGAGCTCAAGTGTGTGGGCAACGGGGACAGCCATCACCACGGGCTGCTGCAGAAGGAGATCCGGGCGGCCAAATCCCTCTCCATCATCGTGGGACTGTTCGCCGTCTGCTGGCTGCCCGTCCACATCCTCAACTGCCTCACGCTGTTTTACAAAGACCTGAAGAAGCCGGAGGTTGTCATGTATGTCGCCATCATTCTGTCTCATGCCAACTCGGCGGTCAACCCCATCATCTACGCTTACCGGATCCAGGACTTCAGGAACACCTTCCGCAAAATCCTGGCCCAACACTTCCTGTGCCGCAGGGAGGAGCTGTACCTCAGCTCCAACGGCAGCAGACGCAACAGAGACCAGATCCACGTGACCATCGACCCTCTGCTATAGAGAGGCTCGTGACTGGGGGGGGGGGGGCACTGTCTGTGTCAACTCTGTCGTTTCAGTCTTGAACTTGACTTTCACTGAGGTTTATATTGTTTACAGAACAGAGGTGTGATATGTGAAGATGAACCGATGTCTAACGCGCCTTGAATGTGGACATTTATTTATCAATCAGGGGTCAAGCAGTGAAATGTTGAATGGTGAGTCTTACATAACCCTTGTATTGTGAAGGATTTCTGATCTTTTTTTTTTTTTTTTAAACATGTTGAAGCTAACTGGATTTGTAGGAGTTTGAACAGGATCCAATCTACATTCTATAATGCTATTTATCATTCTGAATCCACTCTGTTTCAACTCCAAACACCTTTTTATGCCCTGCTATTTTATATTGTCAACAGTGTTTATTAATTTATTTATTAAAAGACCTTATCTTATGAGAATGTAAAGATCAAAAAACTTTGTGTGGCTAGATCTGTACTCGTGGACCCAGAGAGGTACAATGGTAGTAGTCTACATCTGTGGTTATTTTTGGCTCGTGGCCCTTTTAAAATGAATTCATACTCATGACCATCACAGGCTCAATATACAGAAAGGGTAACACTTCATGTAGAGAGTGCGCCCACAAATAGTTTAGAGTTAAGCTGTTAAACTATTTGTAGGCGGACTATCCAAATACAGTGGTACCACAGAAAGAAGCACAGATTTTCCTAATCAACACAATACCTTTGTACAGTAGAATTGTTTGAGCTGTTGCTTCAACTACGTGCCAGTGCTGTCCTGTTTGCACGAGTGAATCCTCCACAACAAAAATACATATCAGAAAACGGCAACGACAAAATTAGAAGAAAAGAGGGAAACTGCAAACATAAACAAGAAAAAAACAAAATGCTTTGCCTATCCCTTTAATGCTGATCCCATCCCAAAATAATCTTGTGACACCTGTGGCTTCGAGCCGGAGAAAGGCATTTTTGTGCCGACTTGATTCAGTGACACAGACCCAGAGATGAGAAGTAAAAAGTGCTTCATATCATTTCCATCCAACCTTATTTTTTTTTTTTGAGAAAAGCTCAGGAAGTGGGAAACGGATTTACCCTTTATAGAAATATGGCATCTGCTCAGACTATTTTCAGCTGCTTTGTTTTGAGCCAAATGAGTCGACTTGCAGTCACTGTAAGTCGACAAGCCACTTTCAAATTTGATACTTCAAATCAATGCATTTACATTGTTCCTCATTATCAAAGCTTCTGGTACACATGCATGTAGGTGCTTACATAAGCACCATTGCTGTGATTCAGTTGGGTGTATATGAATTTCACTTGCTCCTCTCAGCTGGGATCCTGAAGCTCTTATCGGCCCTGTTAGCGCAGTCAGTCCTGTGAAACCTCTGAAATATGTTGCACTGACGACTCCGTTTAATCAAACTCCGAATGAGCAAACACATCTAACTCTTCCGCGGTAGCAAAGATACAGACAGACCACTAAGTCCAGTTGAACCCCAAAAAAATTACATAATTTTTAAGAGTGAAGCAGGTAACACTTACTAGGGCCATTGCAGGGAAATAAAAAAGTTTTACAGAGCTGGGTTTGAGGGGTAATATGCAGAGTAAAAACTTTCTGTGATTAAAGTCGTAAATTTACGAGAAAAAAACTTGAATATTCTCTGAGTTTATTAAGTCGTACATTTGCTAGGAAAAAACATTGAAATTCTTTAAGATTAAAGTTACAAATTTATGAGAAAAAAACTCTGAAAAAAAGCGTTTTTTGTCAAGGAACCGCATCGCTTCTCTTTGCAAGGTGGGATCAAACCTCATCACAACACGGACCAGATCTAAGTTATTTTCTCATTCATTTATGATTTTATTCTCAGAGATTCAGATATTTTTTCCTCATATTTACCCATTCCCCTGGCTCCGTATTATTATTTGTTTTACGTGCAATGGCCCGAAGATTCCTTTGTACTAATGAAATGTTCTCTGAGAGACAAATCTTTGCACTTGACGGTGCTCGTATGCAGCATCGTAGTTTGAGGCAACACAGCTGCAGCACTGTTTTCCACCGAGTCAAATCTTAAAGCACCTGATGCTTTGCCTCTTTTTTGCAGGGGTTAGGGTTGTTGTGCATGTTCCTGTTGAGCTTATGAAACTGAAGACAGCGGCGAAAGCAACATCACAAAAAAAAAAAAAGGTCTTGGTGAATTTAATCAGAGCAAAGCAGAAGAGTTTTGTTAGGAGTATCGTAATTTATGTGAAAGAAATGGGGGTGAATGTGGTCACCTGAGAGCCATCACTACACAAATGAAAAACACATTGCACAGACATTTTCCATTATTTCCCGTTAGGTGTGCTTCAGTGGTGGTGTTGAACCATGTTGTGTTGGTGTTGCCTCCACTGCTTCACTATCTCCCCTCATCTGCCGTTGTGTCCAGTGAACCACCTCTGACTAACTTCAAGGGCTAAATACAGGAGTGTGCCAAACTTTTAGTACATTCCAATGGAGACATCTATACTGTAACTGCACTGTAACGTTGTATTATTGTCTTTGTTGTGTACAAATAAGTACTGTAGGTGTCTGGCTTTCTACAAGCTATTGATTGATGTCAAACTATTGCCTTCTTTTGCGATTTTAAAGGTCAGACGGACAATACCAAGTTGATCTAGTTCAACATTCCTGCCTTTCATTCCGAAGTACCTATCTGTCAGTGTGCTGTAGTGTAGTTACTAATCAGGAGAAACATCCACTGTGGTCAAGCATTCTTTCTTTCATTCAACAAAACTACAACTGAAACTGCTATTTAACATGATGCAATCTGTATGTACGGTGAATTATTTTGTTAATAAAGGCAATGTTTATATTGTTATTGATTTGTTTTTATTCCTAAAATGTATACAATTTATATTTACATATGACACATTGGAAACTTTTTAAAAAATGTTTCTGAAGTCACTTCAGCGTGCAGATGCTTCCCTAATTGTTGCAGCTTCAGATAAAAAAGAGCCTAAAAATAAAGCCGCACATACTCAAAGAACAGATGTCGTTTCCGGGGAAAACGATTAAGATCTCTTCCAGAAGAAAACAATTTAAATGAAGTAAGCATCCGGTGTCTTTCAGAGAGACAAATGAGAGCAGAAACTGCGGTAGTGTTCCTGTGCTCCGATCCTCTCTGCAGTGACCCCAAAGTGTCCGTGAAAAACATCCGCTCCCATCCAAGAGGGTCCTGGCGCCGTACTGAACATACCTGGGTGTCACTGGGCTGCTGTCCCGCTGAGCAGCACGGACATCTGCTGATCAGACACGCTCTCCTGCTGAGTCACAGCCATGGCCTGACACAGGTAGACAGCCAGGATGTGTTTGCACTGTGGAGAGAAGAGTGCAGACTCATTACATGAACATGGGCGCCGACCGCAACGTGATACATGACACAGAATTGAAGCCCGAATGACGCTTCAGTGATTTATATTTAAAGATCAGACTAGAGGGGAGCCGCTTGGCTCTGACCTGCAGGAACCTGAGTAAACCTCAATCCAATATTATTAGTCACAAATCAAATGCCAGTAAAATTTCTAATATTTATAAACCTTTCTACAAACAAAAGCACAGTGTTTATTATGAGTGTGTATTCTGGAGCCCTTGCCTGATGAATAAGATGTAAGTCATGCAGCTAAAAGTGTGTTCATTGCCAAAAAGCCCCGCAGTCCTTCATTTGTATGCATGTGTCACTGCTCCCATTACTATCAACTTTACCATGTTAATCATTGCCTTGTTTCCACCCTCAGCCTATTCCATGCATTATAAATGAAATTTCCTCTGCACTAACACGTCTGTGGGTGAGTGTTTCATACTCAATGAGCCAAAGGGTGGTGAAAAGGACAGAGGTACAGAAGTATGTTTACTAGCTTCTACTGTCGACTGTTCATCAAAGCAAATAGGGCTGTCTGCTGTTGGGAGGAGATCTTCTTTATCTGTCCTCTGACCTACTTGTCAGAACAGTATGGACCGTGTTTGGCCTTATCCAGTAATGCTGGAATCTGCAGAGCCCCTAAATGAACAGGGCGGCTCCAGCGTGGGAGTGCTGCAGACTGCATGGTTAACCTCCCATCCCTGGACTTCCATAATCTTTTAGCTTCCAAGCAACACAAAACACACAAAACAAGACACAATCAACTCCATCTAGCTAGCTAGCTAGAAAAGTCACAGGAGAGTTTTGACAAGGCAGTGAATAGTTAGATTTTTCTGTCTTCA
Organism: Bovichtus variegatus; assembly: GCA_943593645.1. Classification (NCBI taxonomy): domain Eukaryota; kingdom Metazoa; phylum Chordata; class Actinopteri; order Perciformes; family Bovichtidae; genus Bovichtus; species Bovichtus variegatus. The sequence continues at coordinate 5,869,033 of CALSCE010000030.1, forward strand.
GTGTGTTTTCATGGGGAACGATATCAGTGATGCGCTCATGGGCAGTCTCCACGGTCCGAAGCAGCTCTCCGTTTCTCACACTGATTTTAGCAGCATCCTCCAGGGGATCCCGTTTTCCTGATACTCGGAGCAGTAAACTCTGAGAAGCCGTTTGCTTGCAGTATTTAGAGCAACAGCCAGTCAGAGTGGAGACACCCCTCAGTGATCAGACAAGAACATGACCTGACCACAATACATCTGTTACACACATTTCAACGTGTGCTTTGTCACACTTTTGACTGGGCGGCAGTTTTCTCCAGGATACATGGCTGACTGACGAGACACAAGGGCTGCAGACATGGCTTTCATGTCTCAGTGTGTAAATATGCTGCTGTATTCACTGTGTATCACAGATATGTGTTTCTGAGGTGGTGCTCCTGTGGAGTTCAACCCGGGCAGGACATTGTGTATGTGCATCTATGTGTTTAGCAAGGGCGTCATTTCCACGTGGGATCAGCGGACCAAAATTCTATATTTGATTCAAGGTTCAACAAACGTTATTGTCTATTAAAAAGCACTGACCGCCGATTTGGCACTCTTTGATATGGATATTGCCGTGGGAATAAAAGGGTTACTGCAGGGTTTTTCCTGGTACTGGGTTTCCCCATATAAAGTATCAACAAAAACTAAATGTGATTTTAAGTAGGGTTGGTGCATTTACAAAGACAGCAACAAATATTTTAGATGGCGGAAATTTTCTGAAGAACCTTGACTTTTTGTGTCCCCCACATTTCGGACATGAAACCAAAGCCTTTCAGGACCGGTACTTTGTGTGATACCTTACTCTGAAGAAGATGAACAAAACTACCTATCAGAAACTCAAAGTACACATCAAGAAGAATACATATCTGAATAAGCTTTCAGTGCCAGCCTTTTCCTCTCAGTGTTGAGGTTTGATATGCAGCCCAACCTGTGTGTAACACTTTTTTTGACACTCACCAGCGGGCCTTCATTTCTGCGGAGCACGGTGTAGGCGAAGGACGGGCACGGGCAGTAGTGACAGGACACAAAGCAAGTGTACAAACGCCCCGAGCCGCCCATTACCTGCAACAGATTCATGCAAAGCACATTTAAATATGTGGCAATGCTTGTATTGGCCTTATTTGAAAGGCAATACACAGAGACAAATGTGGGTAGTTTATCTATGAGGGAGGAGGTTCACCGAACGAGTATGATCACAATGCTGTTTGTTTTGGCTGCGCGTAGTGCAGCTGAGGGGCAGTAGAGACAGTCAAAGCATGAAAGAAAACAAGCTCTTTCCTGGATCCCAAACGTCCCCCAGCAAGTCCAGACAGGACTGGCTGAACTCAGATAGTCAGAGGAGTGAAGACATAAACATATCTCACAATCTCCTCCATCTCTCTCCACAACATTAAACGTTGATTGTCGCATCGAAACCAGTTTTTAAACCACCGTTTTTTGTTAATACATTGAATCACAGTGCATAGACTCATGCCGTTTTGACATAGGCCAACAGTAAAAAAAAATTTTAAAATAAAATAAAATGTCAGAGAAAAACAAATATCTTTTTTAACGTTTCTTCTTTAAATGTTCATATGATTTACACTGCAGAGGGACGACACTAGCGATGATGTCTTCTGCAGACGAGCAGTCTACAGTCTAAAATCACTGGAATATCCCAACTAGAATTCTGTTTTTGGGTGGACTCTCCTTTTAAATGTTTCATAGAAGTGACAGCACGGTGGTTGAGGCTGCTTCCACCCGCATCATCATCCTCATTTCACATTAGTGGTGTGGAGGAGATGCATTTTTAAACAACCCGTATGTGGTGTCTAATGGCCTCCCGTCCACGATGCTGACGCTCACTCACAGCTTTGGACAGTGATTTAAGTCTCGTCCTCATGCGCATAACACATGAGGACATTAAGTCGATGTAAGAGCTTGACACTTCACAATAACTAATGCCTCCCAAGATGGCAGAGCAGGATCCATTACTCTCCAGAGCTTCGATGAATTACCTTTCCCTGTGACCTACAAAAGCAAAAAACTCCTATTTCTTCAACGTGACACTTCATTATAAATAAGGCACAAAAGAGACAGTTACATGGACTTAAAGCACCTCAATAGAGATGAATACAGCCCCATGCACTGCAGGATGAGGATAGAAACAGTACAACTGTGGAGACCAAGCCAAGGACCTCTACAGTTTCTAAAGAGCCAAGTTTATTGAAAACCAGCTCACACTTGGGCCCTTTTTGTTGTATGCTGTCATCATTATGTGGCTCTGCTGCCGCTAACATCACCAACACACACCGCTAACGGTAGGCTTCCACTGCCGGGCAGGCATCCAGGTTTTCTCAAAACTACACTATACATCCTGATCTGCCGTTCAGACAGTCGCTGCAGAAGGAACAGTGAGAGTTAAAGCCTCAGCAAAGCTCTGGCTCCGTCTCTGTCTGAAATGCTGGCTCTCACAGGAAATACTTCTCGGAAGCCGACAGTGGTTCCACACCACAATCAAAGCTTCAGGGAAATTTAAAGCTCTGGGAATCCATTGAGAAAGGCAATCCTGGTATCTTCCATGCCACATAAAGTTTGTTTTACATTCCTGGGACAGGACAAAGGTTTGGCAAACTCATGCCACTGGAGAAAGGGTCAAATACATAAGAGAGCCTTTCAGCTGCCTCTCCTTACAACCAGCCACTTTCCCCTCCTATGAAGTCACTTTTGCTCTGCTGGCCACAGACAAACAGGAAAACTTATCAGCGATGTCAAATAAATCTGAGAACAGGAAAAGTCATTCGCCTAGCCAGGGATGGGACGATATAGGATATTATGGCAGATCGCATAATTTGCATTGCGAAAAAATAAAACACTCACAATGAGTTGATTGTGGGGAATTTCCATTTTTGGGATATTTATGAATATCCTCACAGAAGTGACTAGAAAAATAAAACTGATTAAAAAAAACAGGAATTATCATGTAGAGAGAACAGACTCACACAATGTATTTTAGATGTATTTATGCAGGGGGACTTTATGATTTATAATTATCTTATTCAAGATTGTTTGTTTGTTTTTCACTAAAAAAGGATGTTCACTAAAACAATGTCACATTGTCCAATGCCTACTCCTAGCAGGTTTTTCTTTTTTTAATTATACTGTATCCTAGAACGGTACTGTCTAGTGAAGATCCCCAAACAAGTTCTTTTTTTTTAGACTTTATAATGTCAAAAGTTGTGTCAAATGTCAAATTCCTTGTTTTGTTCAACCAACAGTCCATGAAATTTACAGTTATGCAAAACACACCAAATTCTCCAATTTGATGAAGCTGGAGCCTGAAAAAGTGCAGCATTGGTTGAGAATACATTACTCACTACGCCTGTTAGGATAAGGTTAAGGTGAAAAGGCCCAGCAGTGAAATGCCATGCTCCTATGTGTTATCCACTCCTTTTGAGAGAATAAGAGACCAAAGGGAAACAGGAAATGACAACAAATTGCCACATTTTTCAAATTAGCAACTATTTCTGCGTCTTTCTGACGCTCGGCACTTCCAGTAAACGCAACGCTATATATTGTCTAAGAATATAATTTCATTCCAAATAAGGGTCTGATGATTTAATGGAAACAATTGCTTTTTTTAAGATGACTTTTTAAGATCCGATGAGAGAAATCTGCTCTCTCATCCTCTCCTCGTCACGCAGGACACTTGTAAGGCCTCTTGACAAGTGGATGACTAATAACAGCGTTCTTCTAACTCACAGTGCTGTCTCATGATGCTGCCCAAATATGGTCCCTGAGGGGAAACATGCAGCCTGGTCCTCCGAGTGGCATCGTCACCCAACTTTTATTTCTTAAAAGTCAGAGACCTGCTGCGATTACCTTAAATTACATCGTAATGCCATGCCAGCTTGTTCTGATTCCAGATATTGAGCTAGCCACCGTCACGTTTGAATTGAGAGAGCAGGGTAGGCTAAACATTTGTGCAATGGCTGTCAGACAGCATTTGAACAGACACTGTGTAAACTCTAGTCCCACTTATTGCATCACTAACATAAAACAGACCTGCAAAGATCACAGGAGCAACACTCACTACTGCTAATGCCACAACATAAACTAAAACGATGTATGACAAAGACAAAGAAGAAGTTATGTGATTATTCCCATGCTGTTTATGTAGTAAAACTTCCCTATGAAGTTATGAAGACACACCACTATTCCCAAAAGAGAAGCCTGTACCTGCATGTCGTTGGAAAAGCGTCAGGAATGTTTCACTTGGACAAATCTGAGTAGCTCAACGGGTAGACAGGTAATTACTCAAAGCCATCCATAAAATACTCACATGTTCCATCCAATGTACAACCTGAGGAGTTGCTCTCTCTGTTCACGTTGTGTTAGTCTGAAGCATTAAAAGTTTGTTTTTTTAAATATTTGTGGATTACTTAAAGAAATGTTCTGTTAAATGTTGTCATTGATAGACTGGATGATCTGCTGCAGGGTTTCCCCAAAGGAATATTTTTGACATATAAGAAAATGCCCTTAATCGCTTTCGTTTAGATAATAAGAACGATACCACTCTCAGGTCTGTACAGTAAATATGAAGCTACAGCCAGCAGCCATCTTAGTTCAGCATAAAGACAGGAAACGAGGAGGAACAGCTCGCCTGGCAACTAGTGGAGACTCCAGGAAGTCACCGTGCCAGGCCGAGAAATAGTGCAGCACAAAACCCATCGCTAAACCGCAACTTGGCGCTTTTTCACTTTGATTTTGCCAGTCATCTGCAGAGCCAGGCTAACTGTTTTTACCGCCCGTATGTGTGAGTGATGTCGAAACTGAAGTGTCGCAGAGCAGCAAGGTAACCTTGGAGCACAAAAGCAGAGCAGAGAGCGAGAAATGTGTGACCTTCCCACGGGCTCAGACACATGCAAACTGTCTAGCAAGCGAGACACATGTCACTTCCACTGAACACTAGAGTCTGCTAGATATTACATCCCGCAAATGATTATTATTTGCTCTCAAATTACAAAATAATGTCATGAAACACTGCAAGAATTTAATGTCTGGACAGACTCAGGCTGCAACTAACAATTTCTTTCATTATTGATTAATCGGTCAATTATTTTCTCAATTTATTGATTAATTGTTTAGTCTATGCCAATCACAACTTCCCAGAGAGCAAAGTGACGTTTTTTTACTTCTTGTGTTGTTCGACCAACAGTGCAAAAAACAAAAAATAGTTCATGTATCATTATACAGGACACAAACACATCCTCATGTATGAGAAGCTGGAATAATAAGCAATAGCAATAAGTGCAGATTAGTTTTCTTTCGACTGACTAATCGACTCGTTTCTGCTCTATGACAGACTGAATATAGCGTTAAAACCTCAGTTCGTACAAACAAGATGTTTTTGTAATCACAGACCTCAATGTTCAAAATCTTAAATCTATATATCACAGAGTGCTAATCATATTTGGGAAATCTGACAAAGTTATCAAATACAGTTAAACGAATACAATTTGTAGAGTGAAAGTTCCTTTTCCAAAAATAACAAAAAGATAAAACACTCAATAAACCTCTTACTCTGTACCGGATTTGTTCTAAGAGAAACCAGAGTCATAAACAGAAAAGAAGAAAAACCACAGATGGTCAGGACGGGTTAGGGGGGAAAGTATTTTTCCAGAAGAGAATGAAAATAGACTAATACATTAATCATTTCCAATACATACAGCGGGACCACAAATGCCACACAGCCTTTGTAGGAAATTAGGCTAAGTGAAACAGTAAAGACACAAACAATTGAGTTGAAAGTGTCCCAACAGAACATAATCCATGTCTTTATTTAGCTGCATTGTACTTTACAGTTCCTTTCATAAAACTGTTTTTGCAGGGGCCTGAAGGAGTTTACAGGAAACTTGGGTCACAATGACCACAACCTCAGTGGGCTGCTTTGTTTCTCCCATAGTCACTCTACGTCCTACTGCGATAAACTTTTAACTTTGAGGTGAGGATGACTCAGGTCAGTTCTCAGACTATAGAGTAATAGCATAATAGCATTTGTAAAGTGCTTTATGATGTAAGAGCTCAATCAAAGAGCCCACTCTATTATGTAACACATACTCATCATATTGTTTTAGGTTTGTAGGGATGTTTGTGATGAGATATTATTTGATTCCTTTATTTGGATCTCTTTTAGCTCATTGGATAATCTTCCAAGAGTCCACTTTAAAAACATTTAAGCATTCAATTATAAACATACAACCTACATACATTAGCCTTAATACTACATATACATATATCCATCTACATGTGCTCACAAACAACACCAATATGCAATACAAAAGTGTGTTTTTTTATTTTTGGTGGTATCAAAACAGTGACACAGTAAATGGTTTGCTTGGTAGGTAGTGTGGAGGTTTATGGAACGCTTAAAACAAAACCAGTAGCCAATTACTTTTCTGACTATTTTTGAATCAAAGGTCATTGATCTCAGTTCCAATATGAATACTAACGGCCCAAATGAATTGCTGGTAGGTGAAATAGACAGAAAGATTATGAAAGGGAACATTTGCAGTCCTGTATTATCAGATATATCATTAGATGACATTGAAGACATTCAGATTTCACTCCCTGATAGTAAATCCTCAGAGTACGATCTTATTGACAACAAATTGTTGAAATCTGCAGCTTCATATATTGCTGGATCTGTAAAGTATCTATTTCATCTGCCTTTGCAACAGATGAGTGGTTAAGTGCCCTTGATCAAGGTACACTTCCCACTTCTTGATTTCACTGCAGCGTTTGATGTGATCAATAACACAATTCTACTGAAAAAATGTATTTATTATGGCTTGAGTAAGAACGCCATCAATTGGATGAAATCCTATTTAAACGGTAGAAAGCAATCTATCTATGTTAATGGCTCCTTTTGTTCGTCCCACAAGGGAGTTGCCTCGGACCACGTTTTATTATTTACACAAATGATCCCCCCTTAGTTTTAGACGGTGCAAATGCACATTTGTTCGCAGCCATCACTGCAGTAGCAGAATTACAAACTCAGCTGCGTGAATATTTGTCAAAGGCTTTTTAAATGTGTCATCAAATGAGTGGAAAACAATAAATTGGTATTAAATGTAAATGAAACAAAAAATATGATTATATGTACGTTGAGAAAGAGGAATAAATTGCCGTGGTACTTAATATATGGCAAATTAAAGAGGTTACAAAAGTTAAATTATTGGGATACAATAATAAAACAATCTTTCATGGATTGGTCATGTTACAGATATTTTTTAAAGAGAGATGAAAATATAAGTAACGGTTGGACGATTGCAAAGACATTTTTGGGGTAATAGCTCATAGTCTAAGCTACAGTCAGGTTAATTGTTGCTGTACAGTGTGGGGCAAGAGCGATATGAGGAGACTGCAGATCACACTACACAGGGCAGCACGAGGGTTTGAATAATGAGTGAGTAAACTACATATTAATATATATGTAGCTGGATGGCCCGCAGTAGTGGAGCATGTAAGACAACTTTCTATTTAAAAAAATGTAAAGGTTTAAAGGCCAGTTATTATTAAGGACAAACTGTTATCAGTATGTGATAAACATTAAGTTAACATAATATAAGAGATAAAAATCGTTATGTGCATATTGCACTACTGACGTTACTGTTTGTTAACACCACACTACTGTTTTAGCTTATAGCCTAATTATAATTTGAACTACAGTAAGCTATATTTTATATAGCTCATTTTAAAGTACTGTGTTATAGTGTACTTAAATTATACAGTCATTGAAAAGTGTTTAAAAAAGTCAAAATACAGTTTCATTACTTTGTATACATGTAATAAATATACACTTGTCAATTAGATGGTAATCTGCATGAGAAATAAAGATAAAGACAAAAAATGTTGGTTATAATAATCATTCACTTATAGTGATCAATTTGAGCTGGACAGACGAGACCACTAGGAGCGGTTTCCACAGTAACTTTATGTGTAGTATATAAGCTGTGCAAGTACATCTTATAAAAGGTCGACAGAAGCATGACAGACCTGGAAGGCTTTGCGTCCACTGGGAGACGACAGAGAGGTGACTGAATGCTGGTCAACAAGGTCCAAAGCCTGCAGCGCACAAGGCCCGAAGACAAACTTCAACCTGAAAGACATGAGGAAGAAAACGTACGAGGACAGTGAAACACAGACAGACATCAACAACATGTTTTGGAGGGTCACCGCCGGTTCAAGTCCCCTAACGGATCGAGTACGGAGTGTAGACTGGTACCTGGAGAGGTTTCAGTCCACCTCCTGGGCACTGCCGAGGTGCACCGTCCCACACACTTGGCGCTGTATAGTAGCTGCCCACTGCTCCTAATTCTATGATGGGTTAAATGCAGTGTCTAAATTTGACTGTGTATGCTGTGCTGTGTACATGCGTGACGATTAAAAGAGAGATTCAAAATCCTTTATTCCATATGTAATGCAGATCAAATACATTTTACATGGTATATACAGAAACTGCTGAGTAGAAGTTTGAAGAAAAGATCAAATTATACCAATGTATTTATGAATGTTGCAGTGTGTGTGAGATTGTGCACCTGCGGTGTAGCTTCTCATTAAATACGCATGTTTGATCAGTCCCCCGTGGGCTGTGGACTTTATGGGCTACTGTTGGTAGAAGAACCAGCATATCCGTCTCTTCTACACTCATTTCTTCCCTGTATGACAGGATCCTCTTACTCTTTAACTTTAGGGGACTGACAGCAAAACCTCATGATTAAAGTCCATGCTTCTGGTGGCAGAAATGTTATTATTCAGTTTGTAGCTGTGCTGAAAAATGTATGCATGCATGATCCAAGATGTAGCTGTTTTGTACCAGTGTCTATTTTCTAAGTATATTATCCTTCACTAAAACTCCACCAGTTTAGACCATAGCATGACTGTTTTTGAAATTTTAAAAATTATACTAGGAATATTATTGTATGGCAAAAGGATACAACCATGTTAGATTATCATATTGATGTCTAATGCAATAAACAGCAGGGATCCTGAGCTGTATTACAGCAGGCAAAACTCTTTTTAAAGGTAAAAACAAATAAAAACAAATGAAATCACTCAATTTGATTGTTTGGAGAATTCCTATTTTTCCTATGAGGCAGATATGAGATAAACCAGAAGATACATATATAAATCGAATGATGTCTGCCTGTGAATGACCACAGGGTATGATGCCACTAAACCAGAGGCTTCCCGACAAACACGCAGGATGTGGCCGTGTTGACCCAGACAGTGAGCAACCCTTCACTCTCAGGAACTGCCAGGAAATGTCTCAGTTAAGTCACAGAGCAGGATCATGACATTGGGTCTCAGCGCTTTGTCACTTTGGCAAATCCAGACCTCCGCAGTGTGGTTTCTGTACTTCACACCCACTCAGATTCAGCCATGTGCAGACCTTTTTACTTAGATCATGACTCAGATGGGGGAGGATAACTACAGTGATAACCTTTAAGTAGAAAACTATGCACAATAATGTATGTGTATGTTCGTGATGAATATCTGTGATGAAAGTTAATAGGTAATAAGGGGAATAATAAGATTGATACTCACGCAATAAGCAGGTCGTCTGGAACTGCAAAAAAGAAAAAAATCTATTTATATCTAATATCTGGAATCTGTTCAGAAGACATATATACATCCACAATTTAATGCAGAACAGTAACCACTCTCGTTTGTGTTGATGTGTGAGGTAAAGATACTACATTTAGATATACAGACAGAACCTTTAGACTACTTCTTGTGTATACTTGTTTGGCTTAACTTTACCTCTTAAAGAATGTTTATGAGGCACTGTAGAAACATGGCCAGACATGAGTACATTTTGTGACATGTTGTTATATTCTACACTGCATTTTAATATAAACACTGCACATTTCACTCCATTCTACTTCACATGTATCTGATGTGTGCAATTACTAATTACTTTTCAGGTAAGGGTTTATACATTTTTACATTGTGGTAGTACTACTTTTTGGTAAAGTATTTGACTATGTTTCTATCCACTCTGAGTGATACAACAACTGTCTGGTGGTTAGAGAGGAAAGCTGATGGCCAAACAGTTGTGGGTTCAAGTCTATTGACTGTTTCAGATAATACGGGTACAAAAAAAGGACAACTGCTGAGACGGCATTGAGCCTTGTGTCAACTATTCAAACCTGCAGCATTTCTTAGGTCTCTAGCCGTGACGTTAGTATACAAATTAAACCAGCTCTTTCTTACGCCAAAGCTTCTGTGGTCTTCAGTTGGGTAGTTTAAAAAATGGCCAAGTACAGTTAAACCACAACCACTGACTAATGGTAACACATGTACACCCAGGCACACCGATTGGGAATGAGGGCTTGGCAGGAGATAATCCTTTATGGACAATGTACACAAAACCTTGTTGTAGGTTTTCTGTGGCATAACATTCCCATATTTCATGTCCTGTCAGACAAAAACTGATCAGGGACAACTGTATGTAACTTATGTTCAACAACTGTAAAGTTGTCTGTCGATTTGAGAGCCTGGTGATAAAGATGGATTAGTGATATATGAATTATAACAGTCTCATCAGGTTGTCATAATACTACCAATAAGCTTTTTTTTTTCATGCAAACTAATAAAATAAGTGATGTCTCAGTTCCACTTGAGTTTGCCAGTGAGCCAGCACGTACAATAGACCTTCTCACGCCACAGTCATAAATAATCTATGAGAAATATAACACATGAGCAGAACAGAACCATTGTTAATATTAGTAGCATCACTATTTTCAAACAAGCCAATATCCGCTTTGATATACATCTGCCTATACAAGGACCCTGGAGGTGAACACCTCAATGGGAGTCATTACTGATGTTAATATTTACACCTGTACTCCAAAGTGTTAGCTGTGAGAAACGCTCTCCGTTTGAAGGTGTGTAAACCTAAACTAGTGTATAGCGACAGAAGTGTGGTGCAGCAGCGACTCCTACAGCCCAAATATGAAACTACATCATTGTAAAAGACAGGGACAACATAACGTCAAAATGTACCAAATGCTACACTAACCTAACTGTAAAGCATAATACCGACAGCTGCGTTTTGATAAATTGAAAGTGAACTATTACTTCATTACAAAGGATAGAGTACGCCAAGTTTGCTCAGAAAGTCAAGCGAGTTTGTCACATTCTGCTATATTAGCTATCAATGCTACGGCTACTTTAACACTGTCCAGGGGTCAAACTGTCGCGTTCGCCACCCTCGTCTTACTTTGGGACGTTTCCTGGTATGCTTTTTGAATATCTCGGAAAAGTTGTTCGGCCACTGAAGGTAAGAACGAACGCATTTTCAGCTTGGACGTTTACTTTTCAGACCGTTTTCTTTCAGGAAGTCAACGACTCCGGTAGCCAATAAGGTGCAATCAAAAATATTACGACGTCCGGTTTGAATGTTTGATTTCCCTCCAAAATAAAAGGCCCAACATGTCTCAACCGTCGTATTTGCTGGGAGACCCCTGAGCTTTTCAGCCTTGCAACGTTGCAACACAAGGATGTGAATATTATTTAAATGTTCCTGCTACCACAGAGGCACTTGTAGAAAACATTATCCAAGGAAACTATGGATATCTTCAGACACATTTATGGAGTAGCTAATAAGAGCATTGGGAATATAGCCTACTTTTATCCCTAAAACAGTCTCCTAAGGCATGTGTATGTTAAAGACTAGCAAGTCCCAAACAGATATATATTCATGTCAATTTAGAAAAAGTCCATCAATGCTCAACCAGACAACTGCCATGTTAATGCCAAGCTATACTTTAAGTCTTACCATTTTAATTCTCTTAGGTATGTTACAGTCTCCATTTAATCTTTCATTACAAAAGGTAATAACATTAGCTAAAATTAAATTAATACTTATAATTCCTTGCCGTTTATGTGGTATGATTGACTCTCCTCAAAGTGTGGTATAAAGCAGTTAAATGCAGGTGTCAGGAGACATGAGATCAGCAGAAATAGGCCTTTCACATAGGGGGCAAATAGCCATCACGCACAACAGGTGTTTTTCAATGTTTTCGACATATAGCAACATCAGAGTGTAATTGATAACACCCATTGCTCCATTCCACATAAGTGTGCCCATTTCAGGGTCCTGGAGCATGCCACTGACACGGCTTACTGCATCACTTGAATGGAACAGAATTTTGCTTTCACTGCTATTTGATGTCAAAATGTCTGCTGTGAAAAAGGTCTATTGTTGTGCTACACTTCAGTAAGCTTCTTTAACCCACCATGAACAGTTTCTTTTGGCTCACGCATGGTTTAAAATGGTTAACCTGCCAGCAGTAGAAATGGGGATGCAACAAAACCTGTATTTCACATTTGCACCACAAATGGCTCCAATGTGACGAGTTGTTTTCTATAGAATTGTTTTTTATAAACCACAAGTTGCAATTGCTGAAACCATAATGTTTTCATTTTATATTTTATCAATTCACAAATGAAGTGATCTTGAAAACTTTTGGTACACGTCAGTTGATGACATATGATTGACAAGGGCACAATCTACAAAAAAAAAAAGTAGCAGTAGTTAATTAAATAGATGGCACACCTAATTAAAAACCTACACATTTTTCAGTGGTGGAGAACTGATCCACTTTATTTGATTGGTCTGAACTCTTGTAATAGCCTACTAAGAGACATTGTGCGATACAAACATTGCATTTCAACATCATAGGATACACGGGTTTTCAAGTCTCAATTTCAAAAAGACAAAAAAGAAGTCACCACTGTGTGTTTGATAGAGAGCTGAAAAGATGCTCCAATTCTTTTTCGGCTTCATGTCGGATTTCTTTAAGATTCAAGTTTGTAAACTTTTTTTTATCATTGCCTTTGTAAACACATAACATCCCATCCTAAACAGGATGAATAACAAAGATGTTGAAAATGACAGGAGAAAAAAAAAAAAAGAATCTGAACATGTGCTATGACAAATGATTAAAAATCAAAATGAAAGGAAATATCAAGTTTAGAGCAGAATGGATTAGTTAACTGAGCAAAGTGAAAGCTGAAAGCCAAAATGGTAATTTTTCACATACTTGCAAAGGAACGTCACTGCCATTTATGAAGTTGACCTATAATTATTCATATTCAAAGCTTTATGCCTCTTGATTGACACAATGAAAGCAGAGATTAAGTGGTCACGGTTTTGAACCACCATGACAGCAAACTCCTAAACATTTAACGGTACCAGACACTTAAAACTGTAACTGTGATGTGTCAACACTACAAAATCATGTACCAGCTACAAGAAAAGACAGGAAGTCAAAACATCCAGATTTCTGCGAGTGGTGGGAAAAGGTTAACGCACATCTTAGTATACTCCTATGCTGGAGGTTGAATAAGTTACACAGCAGGTAGTATGCTTTTTTTTTTTTGTCAAAAGCTACAAAGCAAAAAAGTGCAACAATGGTGCAGACCATTCTTTATGTTTGGTTAGTTTTGTCTTTTTGTGTAATGGAAAGACAATTTACAGAGTTCAGATTTTTGTCAGGACAGTATCAAAAAAAAAAAAAAAAAAAAAGAGGGACTACAGAAACAAATACAAACATCAAACACCAAAGTATATCTCTGAGAAAATTAGTTAAAGCTGCCTTCTTTCTCAAGTCACAAGGCATGGCAAAACCTGACATACTATTTTTTACCATGACAACATTGCAGAGCAGATCATTCTGGACAGGTTGGAAACTGCAGAGAGAGACAGCTACATGTGACACACCACGGTCAGCTCTACTGAAAAAAGCATTGGCTCACTTTTATTACTCAGACTGAGTGCAGGAGTAGTCATATCTTTTCCGGCAAAATTAAGCTTATATCAGACTTTTCACCTTTCTGCTATGACACCAGTGTTCTCAACTTGTTTTTGAAGACATTTCTCTGTCTAGAACGGGGTGAGAAGTTACCGCTACCGTCTGATAGTTACAGTCCACGCATCATCTCCACTATGGTGCGAAGACAGGCATCAAATGTCATTGCTGTTTATATTGTTAGTCTGTGTTTTGTTTCATCTTCAAATGTCCACGATGTTCAGGCTCTGGTGGTGCTTGGTGGATGGCGTGGAGCGGTGGCACAATCTCTGTGCTCCACTCGTGGTCAAGTACAAACCAAAAGGTCCGGGCTCTCTCAGCGTTGCTATGGTAAAAATATTAGAGTGGGTGTCAGGTCACGTGGGGGTGGGGGGTGCGGGTGGACTGGGAGAGACCCAACTGTGATACTAAAGATTACACCCCTCCTCTTCCCATTTAAAGTGGATCAATTTAAAAGCGACATTAAAATAAGAAATAATCAAGTTAAGAAAAACACTGCAAAAGGTTACTCTATGTACATACAATGATTTTCTTAAAGACAAAGAATATCTTTACAGAAATCCAAAAGAAATTCAGAAATAGTCTCTTGTGGTGTTTCTTTTTACATATTAAGTTCTTCATCTTTACTATAGCTCACGTGTTCCCCTCATTCAGGGTTTTGTTTATTTCACCAACAGGCTGGGTGAGTGCTTCCAGACCAAAGCCAGTCTCATTCTGGAGAGCCCTGCCTGTCACAGGCTGCTGCTTGTACTCTTTGCCAACAGCCAGGGGGCGACATAGCACCAAAAATAATAAGGACACCACCCCATCTACTTGTCACACTCGCCATTGAGCGAGGATAGTTCTGGGAGAGGGGGGTGAAAAGACAAGCCTTAGCGCAGGAGGCCTCTCTTCTGGTTATTGGGGCTTGTAGCGAGCAGGGCTCAGTCGTCACTGTCAGACAGGGTCTCGTATTGCTCTGACAGCAGAGACTGCCACACGCGCTGCTGGGCCACCGGAGCGCCAACTGGAGGCGGTTGCAGCTGCTGCTGCTGCTGCTGCTGCTGCTGCTGCTGTTGTTGCTGCTGTTGCTGCAGCTGCTGCTGTTGCTGCTGCTGGCTCTGTATGGCAGGGGAAGCTATGGAGGTGGGTGGCGTGCTGCTCAGTATGCGCATGGTCAGCGGGTTGTAAGGGAACTGCATGGATCCTGGACAGAGAAGGAGAAGAGAAAGTGAAAAAAATTTACATATTGACTCCACGTATTTCTGTCTTTGATTTTACCAGGATACAGTTTTTGTAGACAGCAGAGGCAGGACAGCTCACCAGTAGATGAGGGTCGGTCGTCCCAGCTCCACTGGGGTTGAGCTTGGGCTTGTCTGTGATACTCTCCCTCGGAGTGGACGGAGGACACTGAAGAGGGACGCTCCCCTCCAGCGTAGGCCTGACCCAGGTTAGGAGACTTGGATTTCCGGCTGTTGGCTTTGCCCTGCTTCTGCTTTCCTGTAGATTCAAAACAGGCAGAATGTGTAAAGACAAAGAATCGTTTATATATGTATATATTCAAAATATATTTAATATTTATATTTATTTTTTATATATTTTGATTTTGCATCTTTAGCCTTATGCTTTTTTTTTGTTTGTGAAGCCATCGCCAAGATGCTGGTCCGATTGCCCCTCAAATTTGGAAAGTACAACTTAGTGTGCGTGAATAAATCACCATGTAGACTAAGGAGAATTGATTGAAAGCAAGAGTTATTTTCAAATTGTATTACCAGTATTATTTATAGGATGATACCAACACCAAAATACGCTATACATCACGATTTATTGGGAAAAACCAAGCAATTCTATGTAAAATCAGACATTCAGCACCGCCATAGCCTGAATGGAATTATTCTTTGTTTCATAACCACATCTCATAGCCACTGAGACGATTCGACTGTGAGATTGGAAGTCAAATCAGGTTCCTTAAATCGAATCATTGAATAGTCGACTATTCCGGGTCCCCTATTCTGAACTTGTGTAACTTTGGGAATGTGATGTTGTGCCTACCCATACTAGGTGACGGGTTGGCCTCCTGGCGGACGTCGCTGCCCGTGCCGGGTGTGTTGTTGAGTCCTCCCTGGTGCTCCTCTGGTCTCTCCTCCAAGTTTCCCATCAAGGCTTTGCGGATGATGTCCTCCAGGCCCAGGTTACTGGCTGGGTCACTAAATGAGTGATTCCTGGGGTTGATGCTGCCTACAAAACAAAAACACAACAAAAACAGACAATGAGGAACAGAAACATCAACGAGATTGAACCGTGAAGTGTCTCAGCGAGTTTCACTGCTACTTACTGGAGCTGGTAACAGCAGGCAAGTTGAAAATCTCTGTGCCTGGTTGAGCATTTCCTGCAAGACAAATATTTAGCTGTTGAAAAAAAATTCTAAATGTCTGACATTGAGTCAAGTTATTCCTTGCATGCATATCGCATGCTTAATGAGCTTGAACATTTTGAGGGAATTAATAAACTACACACAAAGTTCTTGCATGCACACGCACATATTAACGGTTTGCTCCATCATCGGATGCATGCATGTTAGTTTGAAGGAAGAGTAGACCCACTTACCAATATCAGAATCACCGACACCAGAGTTGGAGTTCAACTTACGAAAGATCTCCTGCTTCTTGGATTTCACCATTGGCGAGGTGTTCTCCAGCTTGGTGAAGAAGGAAGGCAGATAGCTGACATTCCCCGGGGACCGCGAGTCATTCCTTGAACCAGGCAAAGCGTAAAAGAGTCAAAAGGCAATCGGGGGTAACAAGCTCTTGGCTCAAAGCCCTTTCAACCCCACTGGGATATCAAAATAACTGCTGACAGGCAGGTTCTGCCTGCTGGCATTCATAAAAGGATTAGAATTACAGGCTAATGCATTAAATATCAGGGCACTAAGAGAAAACTAACTTCCGTAATGAGTAATCTAAGTGTACAAATACTGGTTATCTAATATTCAACATTATTACAGCTGACATGACATTTACATCTCAATGCAAATATGTTGCACACTCGTCTACATTTTATTGTAATCAACTACTATTGTGATTTACCTTTAAATTGTGTCTAGTTACTATTGTCATTATTATTACTATCTTTATTTTACTATCTATATTTTTATTTTTTTATCTTTGAAAATGATGCTTCACAATAAAAGCATTTAAAACCAAAATTCTGTCAGTTACTATACATACTTCTACAATGCTAATAACAATTCCAACCACCATGCATCCAAACTGCGGAGTTCCCGTACCTGATCTCGGAGTTGTCAGCCTCTCGTCTCTGGGGCGGATGTACGACCACCTCCTGTTTCTCCATGCCTTGGTAGCTCTGTGGTGGAGAGATGGGTTCATAGTTCTCCATCTGCCTGCCACCACGCTCTGGAGATTTACCAGGCCTAGACAGGGAGCAGAGAGAGACAAATGTTAGACAGATGATGTGCAATAAATTAGACTCGCTGTGATTATTTCAGGGTTAACTGGCTGGTCGGTGTACCTAGCTCTGGGCTTGTCAGGGGCATTCTCTGGGGAAACTCTGCTGGAGGGTCTCTGGTGGTGTGTGGCCTGGACCTGATTCTCAGGACTGTAGCGGCTGGGCGCCTTAGCTCGCCCTGAAGAGGACATGGATGGCACAGAGCTCTGGAATGTTGTCGAAGAGGAGGAGGAGACAGGAGGAGGGTCCTGATTCCGGGCGAAGTCCTGGGTTATGATATGCTGCATGACAGGGAGTGACCATAAAAACAGATTAGTTAGCGATGATGGGTTGATGTACATGGTAAATCTGGTATGTGCCGCATAACTACTTTTAAATTCTAAATTCTCCAGCGTTTCATACCGAAATGTGTTCTGCCAAGGTCATGAACTGGTGAGTCTTGGGGACCTGGGAGTAGCTGTCAACCTGGGAGTAGCTGTCAACCTGGGAGGGGGGGGGCTGCTGGGGACTGGGCTGTGGTGGCTCCACCGATTGCCGGTAACGACTCATGTCGTAGGCACGCATGCCAACTGCTGAAGGTTGACAAGGGACAGAGCATTTTTGTTTTGGAAAGAGTCAGGGTGAGGTGTGGAGAGATAAAACATGGAGGAGACAATACACGGTATGCCAACAGCAAACTGTCACAGGCGACAGGAATAACTTCAAGTGGAGTCTCGTGACGAGGCTGGTGCAGAGGAATGGTGTCTCAAATGACAAGGTCAGTGGGTGAAGTCATTTAAGTTACGGTATGTTTACTCCACTTGCCAAGCAGCTAAATTTAGCCTTCACAGCCAAATCTGTTACGTGTCCTCTTTGATCTGAAGCACAAAACCTTTGAATATATTGAAAAAAATATCAATTTGTCATGGAAGCCCTGAAATAACATTTTATTCTGGTGCTCCATTTTCTAAGTCTGAACTCTCTCCTGTGTTTATGACTTTGGAACAGGTTCTTTTGCCAGGATAATCTTTCTAAATCATTTAGAAAATCCTGAGAGAGAATTTCATCAGTGAAACAGGTGGGAAAAAAGGTTTTCCAGGTAAAACCTTTTTTTCCCAGGAAGCGTTTGTTGTTGTAATACTCACTTCGACCACAAGGGGCTGCAGTGCACCATGTTCCAACTAAGACTAAAATCATTCATCTTTTCTTCCAGGTGAGTTTTAATTTCTCCATGCACACAAGGTACATTATGTTGTACATTATTACACACACAACATAATGTACCTTGTTCACTTCAGCCTCTTGTGGGTGAGTATTAATGAGTATGACAACAACAAACACTTGATAAAAAAGACACCTGCCAAAAAGTATTTTTTTCCAATACAGATTAAAAATTAAGGAATTCTGAAAGATTATCCTGGCAAAACCTTGTCTTCACCTGCTCTTATGTAATAAATATAGAAGGACAATGTAGATCAGTCTAAGAAAATATATTATAGGCGCAAACTGAGTTGGTGTGTTCATACCTGTTGCCTGTTGTTGTACTTCCTCTGGTTTGTCCTGTTGGGGTTGGACTGGGGAACTAGCAGGGCTAATCACCTCAATGGTTCCTCCACCGGTGTTGTCGTATCGACTGGATGACACTGCAGGACAAGCATAGACAAAGATTTACTATTTATGCGAAGCAAAGGACACAGTATTAAGGTTTGGTCATGTTCTACTCTTAGAAAGAGAACATTTAAGGTTTAACTACTATGTTTGGCCACTCAGCTAACTGATGATGTCACTGTGTTGCATCTCCTAATCCACGTATCCAACACACTCACAGCTGCTGGAGGAGTCAGAGCTCTGAGAGCCTCGCTCTCTTGAGTCTTTGTCCGAGGCTATCTGCCGCGTGATGATGACATCGATGAAGTTAGCAGCTGTGATAGTCGTCTTTCCACGAGTCCGAAGCTCTTCTTCAATGCGGGACTTTGAGGTTTGAGGGCCCTTATCCTTACCTCCTGGGCCCTCAGAGTAAGCAGTATGGGGCTTACCCCCTGGCAGAGACATAGTGCCATATGTTGACTGCATGGACCGCCTTTCTGCCTCATGTTGCTGCTGCTGCTGCTGTTGCTGCTGCTGTTGTTGTTGTTGTTGTTGTTGTTGCTGCTGTTGTTGTTGCTGCTGTTGCTGCTGCTGCTGTTGCTGCTGCTGCTGTTGCTGTTGTTGTTGTTGTTGTTGTTGTTGTTGCTGCTGCTGCTGCTGCTGCTCGGAGAGGCTGGCTGCTCGCCGAGCTGCAGACGACGAAGACATTTCGTCATCACGTTCATGCTTGCTCTCTTTCCCCTTGGCCACATCCATCTGTGGGGCAGAGGCTGCAGCGTCCACCAGAGCAGCCAGAGCATCAGCTGCAGTACTGTAGCGAGAGCTGCTCTGTGCTGCTGCTGTCGCTGCAGCTGAATGGGGCCTGAAGAGGAAATAAAGAGATGAATGCATCAACTATATTTCCTAATGGACAGGTTCAGTTAAATGGAACTAATGACTAATGCATCAGAAGTCTACTCTCCAGACTTTTAAAGGACAAACCCTCAGGCATACATGAGTGGACATATACAAAGAGTGTAAGTGAGCTAATGTAAATGTAGAGTTGGAATAGATTGAGACTTACATTAGAGAGGTGATGACACTCTTGCCCTGGAAGATGCTAGGCCGCTGCTGAACCACAACTTCCTGTGTCCTGAGCGAGGGAGAAGGAGAGTGCAGATAACCTCGACTCCCTGGTCGGCCTGGCTGCTCTGGTCCACCTGACACACACACAAACATGAAACATTGTAACCAAGAGCAATGCTGTCTAACAATCATGACCATATTGAGCTACTCTATGTATACATGTATATGTCATTCTGCTACAACCAGCTGCTCTCTGCACATCCACTTTCAGACTGGGGGCGAATCTCTACGCACAATTCTGTCTGACCTGGCTTCACAAACTCCTGCCGGCCTGGGCTAAAAACAGATCTGAAACGGCCATGTACATTTATAACAAATATACATTAGTTTAATATTATTGCCGTTTTAATTTTATCTATGTAACTGACTAACCTACTACTTTAAAAAAAAAAAAAAAAAAAAGACTGCAATAAAAACAGATCGCATAACAGAATGTGCAGGTAAGTCAGCAAGAGAGGAAATTTATGAGGCACTTATTTTGTGTTATGTAATTCTATCTAGCACTGATTTGTATGGAACCAGTGATGACTAATGACAGCAGTCTTATATAAATTGATAAACGTTTGCTCAGTAGAGTGGGTCAACACAAATTTCGTATAGTAAAAAGGATATAAAGGAAATGATTTTTGAATTGAGATTTTCACAACTTTTAAACAACTCACCACCGCGGATATATTCATTGGTTCTCTCCCGCTCTCGTTCTCGCATTTCCCGCTCTCGTTCCCTCTCCCTCTCTCGCTGCTCCCGTTCCCTTTCCTTGTCTCTCTCTTTCTCCTGCTGCTCCCGGTCACGCTCCCTCTCTCGTTCCCTCTCCGCACTGGCAGCTGCTGCAGCAGCAAGGTGGGCTTGGTGGCCTGAGGACAATGACAGACATCACAAAACACACACAGGATTTAAAAAATCTGGACCAAAAATATTTTGTAATATTCAGTCTCACGAGTATTACCATATTTACCGTATAGACCATAATAGACCACACAGGTTTCATTACAGTGCTGCTGGTTTATACACTTAAAAAGTAATTAGACACAGTTTATAGGCATTGTGAAGATTGTAAAAAATACTTTGCATTCCAATATGGATATGAAAACCAAAGACCTCAGATCACTGACTGAGCTCATCATTTTCAATGCCTTTTAAAACGTAAGTCTACATTTTACAAGAGCGTTGAGTTAACATAAGACTAAGAATCAAAAGACAATACAGAGATTCAACTGTGGTCATAAAACTTATCTTGTAAAAGACTGAAAAATATTGAGGATGCACACTAGGTAATGCTCCCATGAACATTTAATTAATTAACAACATTGATGTTTCGAGCGTCAAGCTCTTCTTCAGACAAATGATATAATTTCATCATATCATTTATCTGAAGTGCAGCTTGGTAATTAATGACATGTACATGGTAGAATTATCTAGTTTTTTGTGCCCCTAAAAATGATCTATTGAGGAGCACAATTTTTTTTATTTTTAAAAAGACAATCACTCTATTGCCATGCAACAGTCAGGTAGTTTTGTGAGGAATCCCTCACAGTGTGATTGCAGTAAGACTTGATCCATCACTGGACAGGCAGAACGGATCGCACGGACACCTCAGCCAGTGCAGGGCTGCACTCTTACAGAGGTGTCAGGGAACATGGAGACCGTGGCGGGGAAGATAAGGGAACACGTGGGGGGGGGGGGGGGTCCTCACCTGGCGATATGGAGGTTGGGTTGAAAGCCCTAGGAGGGAAAGGGGGCTGAGCTCCAGGGAGGTAGGCGATGCGTTCCAAAGTGGGAGTACCTGTTCCCCCAGGGTGAGGCAACAGGATAGTTGGAGGCATCTGGGCTAGATCAATAATCCCTTTTACAGACAGAAGCAAAGGGCCAACGGTGAACAACAAGAACCGATCCATCAATTTCTGAACGTATGAACACCGTATACATTTAGCTGTAGCCTATCACCATCATCCGTTAGTGCTCATAAATACAGATTGATCAGTAAGCAACAGGGCTGCAAAGGGAGTGGAATAGTGGTCAACTTGTAAGAGGCAACCACTCAGCAAATGGAGATTTGGATGACCGTACCCATTGGATAAATCGAGTAGAAGCCGAATCAGTTGCAGCCCCAATATTTAGAGCAAAATCAGCTAAATTTGACCAGGTCATTTGCTTCTGGGCGTCTGGAAAAGGTAGCCACTACTTCACAAGCACACAGTCTGCATACTACAGCCCCTCCCTGCCACGGCGGGTGGGGGGGGCTCAGTCGGAGGAGGTCCGTACCTCGGGCTCCGGCGGGGTAAGGGATAGCGACGGGCTGTTCCCGCGGTGACAACCCTCGGGCCATGTCAGGTCGGATAACTTGCATCTGCTGGGAGGTGATATAATCGTTGAGGATTGTCTGCCGTGTATTCTCCATGGTGTACAGCTGGTAGGTGTTGTGGTAGCCAGTTGGAGAAGGCTGCCTGGGGAACATGAACGCTGTAGCAGATGACAGGAGAAAAGATGGAAAAACAAAACAAAATCAGATGAACAGAAGGCTCACAGATACTGATCGCAACTGCTGACGTCAATAGCTGGAAAAAATCCTGGCCTCCTGGCCTATGAATTAGAAGACCACCTGAGCTGCTTTCGTCACTTCACTCAGAATCAAGGCTATTATTGTTTTGTTTGTAGTATTTGGTGGAAACACTGTACCAGGATCCAGCACTCTGTGGAAGGCCAGGGTAGGGTCGAGATGGGGAGGCAGGTGGGCTCGGTACACTTCCCCAGGAACTACGGGCCGGTGGTGGGGGTCGAAGGGGCTGTGTGAGGCTACAGGGTCACCACCCGACACTGGGGACTTGGCTGGGACGCTGTCCCTCTGTGTCGGCGTCATGGCACTCTTTCTCTCATGCGCAGCAGATTTCGCAGAGTTTATAACCCCTTTGTGTGAGAGAAGAACAAACATGGCTCTTCTAGTAAGTTGATGCTTGGTTAAACGACAACTTAATAAAGTGCTGCAGGGATGATGCATTTTTATAGGCCAATCCGGAAGTTAGCATCACCCTGATGCCCTCGAGAAAAAGTCAATGGGATTTCACCATTGGATTTTGGATTATTGCAGAAAAAAGCTTTGTGGCAAACAAACGTTTATGATACTTACACGGTTTGTTCAGCAAGATAATATCCATAAATTATTTTATGATTTTTTTAAGCGTAAAAGCAACAGGCAGAAGTAAAAATTCTAACCAAAGACGCATTAAAAAAACTAAAAACGATGACTTTGAAACGAGGGAACCGGAACACACTTCCGGGTTTTAGGACTCATTCCTGCAGCACTTATGACATTATATCACAGAAAATATCATCAGGAAAAAAAGTTCCTCAGCACTGAGATTTTACTTCGATTATGCATGTTCTAGCAAATAAGATGAACTGGTTTAGCGAGATAAAGGTCTAGTTCAACTTTGTCCAACAAATGGTGTATTTATAGCATTGAACATGTAATGAATGGCTGAGAACCTGAAGTTCAATAGATTGTGAATAAAATGGTTACGAAATATACCCTCTGGTGTACGTCCCATCATGGGTGATCCTCTGGACACAGGATTGGTGCTGTAGTTAACAGGTGTCCTTCGAGCGTTGGGGTCCTCGTACATGCTTGGGCTAAGCTGTGATTTGTTAGCCTCCTGGTGAGTGGAGCGCAGGACAGAGGTAGAGTTGACCACAGAGGTGTGGCGTACTGCCTTGCTCTCCTCATACTTGGCTCGCTCCATGGCTTCAAGCTGGGGCATGTTGTGTGGAAGCTTATTGGGACTGGTGATTAGGGACTTGACGTTGTGCTTGATGGTAGACTGGTTGTGAGGGTGAATCTGGGAAATTAAAGCAACAACAGGTCAGTCATCGAAAAAAAGGCATTAATGTGGCAATCTCTTCGCTGAATCGAGATAAAGAACGTAGGGCTGCACGATTAATTGCATATTTATTTTGATCACGATTTTGGCTTCCCATAAAATGATCGACTGCAACACTGACTTTTAAAATGCTCCGCTCATAGAAAACGCCGCTGCATATCAATAACAGCCAGCAACCAAGGGGCCATCGAGACATTTTGGCATCACTTTTGGGGAGCTGCCTTGCTGCTGCGCTAGGCTTCGTTTTTGCTTCTTTTTTTTTATTTTATTTTTAGAGAAACAAAACATATTTAGTTACTTTAGTTCAAGTAGGCTATCAGCTCCCACGTTTATCAATTAAAGAAAACGTTATTTATAAAGCGTGTTATTAATACTAGACAAAGGCTGCAATGATAAAGGGAAAGTGTCTGCTCCATGCAGTCGCAACAGAGTCTGGTGTCGGATTTCACTCATCACTGGAAAAGAGTCGGCAGACAACACGATGGCGGAGGTGTCAAAGTATTTCGGATTTGGACCCAATGCCAGTAGGGAAACCTGATAAAGGTAATGAGGGAATTGGGATCTCAATATTGATGAAAATAATTGTGAAATTATCCTTTTGGCCATAATTGTGCAGCCCTGAAGAACGGCAGTAGTAAATGCTGTTCACAACAAAAAAAATGGTCTTACCTGAGACATGGAGCCCTCCATGGCCCTCCTATCTGACAGCTCGGGGGTCTTGCAGATGTCCTGGCCAGACTGATCTTGTCTGGGGATTTCGTGAATGGAGCGTCCCATCTCTTTGATAGTGTTGACACCCTCATAGGGCTTGCCCTTGCCAATAACTCCTTCGAAGGAGCGGATCGGTGGGCTCTCTCGCTTTATCTGTTTTCCATATTTCATGGCATCTTCATAAGTCTCTGCTGCGGTTCTAGGTGTTCCTGGAAGATTTGGAAAAAGTATTTCAGCCCCCTCTCTAAATGAATGCTACTAGTAAGCGTGATTGATGGGAACGTGGTACCCTTCACAACTAGCTTACCTTGCATGATGGATCCTGTCATCAATGGTCTTTCCTTAGAATCTCCATGTAGACCTTCTCTGGGCAAGGCTCTGCTAATCAACCCTGAGAAACAAACGAACACAATCAGTGTCCTGATACAGAACAAACTCACCAGGACAAATAGTGTAAACTCATTAAGGCACGAGCAGTACCCTCAAATGGAGCTCCTTCCCTGCCAGGGTGTCCCCGGCCCATGGGAACCTCCATCATGTCATAAGTGCGTTTCAGCTCATGGCCTGTTCTGGGACTGCGGGTGTTTTCCCTGGGGTTCTTGATAGCTTTTGGACACAGAAATACATCATCAATTCTGTGCGCTTGGTACAGTAATACTCAACAAATATTTGGTGTATCAATAATCCAGCATACATGCCATGAGAGGTTATCCATTTTTCTAAGTCTGATCTAAATGTTTTCTCTCCTGTGTTAATGACCTAAGAACAGAAAAGGTTTTGCCCAGATCATTTTTCTAAGTTACTTTTTCTTTATCCGTGAGAAAAATTAAGTTTTGGCAGGTGAATTTCTTTGTTGTTGTAATACTCATTTAGGCCACAAGAGGCTAAAGTGCACAGCTACCCCATGTTTTAAATAGGATAATCAGGAAATGTTTGGATCCTGACAAAAATAAATGAATCACCAAGTTTTTCACAGATGATAAAAAAACAAGCCACTTAGAAAAACCTTTCCTTTTCTCACTTGCCTCTCAGGGCTCGAGTACAAAGCACTTACCATCATAAGAGAGGATGTGACCACTCTTGCCTTCATAGATGACATGACCTTTAGACAGCTGTTCTCCCCTTGCCTTGTCTGGGCTGCTCAGGTCCTCTGTGGCCAACTTTGTGATTGTGCCCTTCAGGAGGTCAGCAGCGATGATGGACTGTGGCAGGGCAGGTGTGCCCTATTTTGTAGAAAAGAGCAAAGATATAATGCAACATAAAAAGCAAAAACCCATACCCTTGATTATATGAACAGTGAACATTTTTCATCATTTATCAATTCACAGTTTCACATATCCTGTAATTACCCAAAAAATCTTTTTTTACAAATCACTTCATCCATTTATTACCTGAGTGATTGATCCTCTCATAGTCAGACCCTCGCCCATCTTTGCTGGGTTACCTCTGCCATCCTGTATGGAAGGAACTGCAGCTCCTGGAGTTACACAGAGGGGGGAAAAGAAGAGTCAAGTGTGGTTAGTGCTATCTAGTGGAGTTAAAACAAAAGTTTGACTGTGGCAGGAATAGAGGTTTAAGTCAGGATTTAAAGGATAAAATATAAAAGAAGAAAAAGTACTGAAATCTACAATCTCATTTGATGTAGTAACATATAATGCAACAATCAGTTATGTTTTTAGCAGCATTGGGGAATTGGACTGAACCGTGTGGACAATATGAACCTTATTCCCACAAGCATACTTGGAGATACCACTCAGAGATGTTAATAGTGAGCTTGGTATTTAAAACTTAACGTAGAGTTATTAATACTCTATCAATGTATTCATTAATCTGTAATGAGCTTCGTCCATAATACATTTGGTTCGGCTCTGTTAGTTACATATGCTCTTGCTTAAGAGATGCTGCAAATTAAGTAGCAACATGCAAAAGAAGTATGAACATAAAGGAGGGGAATAGCTGTTTTAATACAATGGTTACAGCTTCAAGGAACAATAACTGACAATGTCCATGCGGTCCATGTTTCGTCTCTCTTTATGGGTGGATGAATTTTCACAAAGTCATCACAACCGATGGCAAAAAGCATGAATAAGATTTTATGTGTGCCATTAGTGATCCATTTATTTTTTATACGTTTGAACACTGATTTGCAAAAACTCCATTATACAATAAAAGCTTAGCTTTTGCAAAATGTTATGATGCAGAGAGATAAAACCTTACAGCCTTCAAAATAAAGTGATGCCTCTAAGGTGTTACTAAACTCGGTGGGGTTGGGCCTTAATGTCTAAAGCTGCATACAAGCCTACTCTTCGTAATGTGACGGTGAGTCTCCCTACCAGGCTTGTTAGGATCCTGCTGCCGAGGCAGACCCAGAGAGATGGAGCCCACTGTGCTCTTAGTCCCCTCCGGCCCATAGACAGCATGGGACGGCAGGTATGTGCCAGGAGTTCCCTGGAAAAGCAGGAACAAAGAACACATTTCAAGGTTAGGCCACGGTGTGCATGAAAACAAGAAAGTGGCGTCAAGTGATGTTGATAGTCTTTTATGTGTTGCAGTTATTCATTTATAAACTGTGGATTATGACATTATAAACAAATGACTATTACACCTTTTACAATGGCTTAGTTACTCGGGATACATCTGTGCTGATGGTTACCAAGAGATCACGCTGTAAAGACTACGACACACAACACACAGGAAGCCCATTTCTTTTCTGTAGAGCTGAGCTACCGAAAAATCTGAGCTCATGTAATGCGAGTCATCAAGCTGTACACTGAACAAGGCAAATAATAACTGTTCCTTGATTCCCTAGAAATGTAATTATGTAAAGAATTATTCTTCCTGGCAAGTTCAAAATGGATGAGAAATTGATTACAGTCATTCTAAGTTTCTGCTAGAATTTTACTTGAGAGACTGAAATAAAAGTTTGGAAAATATTTAAAGAAGACCAGCATCCATTTCTGTGTCTCTGATCTACGATGGATTTTTATTGCAAATGTTGTGTCTTTTTAATTTATGCTCCCTTATAAGCACTTGGGACACATTTAACACTGATGGTGCCACATCAATGAAAAATACATGATTTTTTTTAATACTGTAGTTTAGCTTCTTGGGTCAAAGCCTCTGAGATACTCATAATAGTTTGGAATATCAACAAAATGGTACAAGAACAGTGTGTGCTGTGTCATGGTGGCTGTTGTGGAAAACAGCTCATCATCAAACCCAGAAGCCTTAATTCTAAGTGACAGCTCACATGAAGTTGATGAATAAAAGGGTCTCTGTGGAGTTTTCTTGTAAACAGAAAAGTTGTTTGCACCAAAACACATTGTGCATATATCCTTGAGCCTGAACAAATGTGTCGATTTCCTTTCTCATAAAACATTTGCTAAACTTATGTTTTAAGTAAAAAGTATTTCTAGCATTGTTTATATTGATGTTTATATTGATGTTTACTTGCGAGCAGTCTCCTTCTCCTCTGTCTTTACTGTCGCATTGCTGCATATCTTGGCGTGTTACCGCCACCTGTAGATCATTGGAATGGTGTGAAACCATTGGCAGGAATGCGTATATTCCTTCCCCCTGCGCACATGTGCGTCCTCATGTTCGTCCACGAGATAAACAAAACAGGGACCCACTCAGAGAATAACAGCTACGTAGTGCTACTTGAGGTCAAAAACTCCACTGGGAATCTTTACGGTTTGTCTTCGCTACAGTTTGAATGTCAGTGGTGTGGAATGCTAAGAGGAGGGTTGCTCCACGGGGTCTAATAGTGGACCAATGCCCTTGATGACTTACCTGGGAGATGGAGCCTCCTTGGATGAAGGAGGGCTTGTCCGTAGGCTTGGTGGTTGGAATGAGTGGAGGAGGAGAGGGAATGTTGGGAGGACGACTGGGTCTGCTGAACGTCACACGGACTCCATCTGCCATACTCTGGACCAGCTGGTTTGGGGCCGGGTGGAGGACTGGTGGGAAAGTGACCAAAATAATCAGAGATGACTGCTTACTGGTCTTTATTTGATACCTACCTAAACCAAAGTATCAAAAACGTTTATGAAAATAAAAAAAATTCAAAAAGAATCTCCGCTCACACAGTACCCCACGTAGATCAGTCCTCTAAATGTTTCTGCCTGACAGACAGCACAACGTCAACCCACCCAACATAAGGGTTCCATTTAGCTCCATTCACCATCAAAGACTGAATGATTCAATATTCAGCTTAATTCTGACAGACTCCAGTGACTCCAGTGAGGTGACCTCAGTTAATAGCCTGTCAGTTAATAACCTTGGCCCATGCCTGCCGTCTGCTTTACCGTCTACTGGGAAAGCAGAGTAGACAAAATGAATCATAACACACAAAGAAACGCACACAAGACCGGGAGTAACGTCCATGCAGGGAGCGAGCCTCATGCTCTGCACTCTACAAAATCTAAAATGCAAAGGGCTGGGTCAGAGCATCTCCAGCAGAGCATGGACGTCATCGTCCTGCCGGCTCATACAGGGACAGACGAGAAAACAAGCAGCTGACATATTTAGAAATTCTTGTTTCAGGGAGACTGTGTGTCAAGCATTAACATTCACCATCAGGGACAGCCTAATTTGCCAGGGCACGAGAAATATGTTTGCCCCAAATGACAAACATGAAAAGCTATTGTAGTCAAACTTAGGTAAAAGTCAAAATGTCATTTCCACATATAAACAGCTATAGACATTTGTTTTCTATGCACCTTAATATTGTGGACAGCACCGGGGCTGCCACCTCTCACGCAAATGACACTTTTCAAACACTCTTGCAAAACACATTTTCTCAAGCAATGAAAACTAATTTATAACTGATAATGTTGCGTTGCGGAAAAGAAAATACAGCGCACAAACGGACCAGACACAGCAGCACAGCGCAACAGCAGGACCGTAAAACACTGCAGTCATGTGAGCCATCATTTGAGGAAACCCGGACAGGCCGGCCGCCTCTTGGATTTTGACCATAACTAGTTTCACTGCACATTACTGTACAGGGAGTGCGAGTCAAATGTAAAATTCATTTTAAAACTCTCAAATTAAATAAATACAATTTTCTTGCTGAAATGTAAGGTTTTGAAGAAAATTAAAAAGGGAAAGTTAGCTCAAATTACATTATAACATTCATATCATAAAAAAAAAAAAAGATTTAATAGATTTGGTGAAAATTGTAAAGGAGTCCTCTTCAGAATGACCTTGACTATGGTCATGTGCAATTTGTAGTTATTTTAAAGTAGTTTTAAAAAATATATTTTAGAAAATAAGGGAAAACCCCCTTAAAATACATTGAAACACTTGTCATCAAGTTAAAACTGTTTTACTTCAAATGTTTAATGTTATCTTGTTCAGGATGCCTCCGACTACGACAGTGTAAAATCTAAAGTCATTTAACTATCTCACTCCAAACTTAATTGAAAAGTTGGCAGCCCCTTTGCCTTCTTAAAGCGAGAGCAGGCCTTTGCTGCTGTCATGGACCGTAATTCTGTAAATAAAGTAAATGAATGCGGATCTATAAAAAATAACAATAAACTCATTTGCCGGCAGGATAAAACTTGTTTATAGTTTTGATCCTACTCCTGCCCCCAGCATACATTACTTTGCTCTTGTGTAACTATAACATTTTTGAAAATATCAAAAAATGCATGCATAAAATATTGGGTGATCCATCTTATGTAGCTTTCAATCAGTGTCACAAGACAAAACCCTGTTTAGGAGGAGCATAATGACTGTGATGGGCCAGAGGAGGAAGCTCACTTTACATGAATAAAAAGATGTCTATTAGTCATGGAAATGTAAATGCCACTGGGTTTGAAAAGTTCATTAATTTTTCCAAATGCAAAACAACAAGAAATAAAACTGGTGATGATGGCAACTATTGACTGATTCACACATCACCATGGTCCCTTTCTGAGACAAGAATGTAGGACAAGGGCCAAGCTTAGGGGTGAAAGAAGTGTGCTTGTGTTTCCTCTGTGCACTGGTGGAC
This sequence comes from Bovichtus variegatus, assembly GCA_943593645.1. NCBI lineage: Eukaryota > Metazoa > Chordata > Actinopteri > Perciformes > Bovichtidae > Bovichtus > Bovichtus variegatus. The sequence continues at coordinate 5,899,632 of CALSCE010000030.1, forward strand.
AGACCAAAAGTATCCGACTCATGCATTGGCGTACTCCCTGCAGTTATAAAATCACCAACATACTCTCTAGTATGTGATTATACCAGAAAGAGCTGGCTCATGCTTGTTTGACTGCTGCTGTACTGGTACACGTGTACAAGCGCACACGGTGCATTTCCCAAACAGCGTAGGGATATGGGCTCAGTGTGGCCTCGGGAAGCACATAGCCATACAGCTGCCTATTATAAAAAGGTGTTATTCAGCAGCCCAAAAGCAGACTACACAAAAAAACACATCGTCCTGATAACATGACTGAATGAATGAGAAAAAGCCTTTATAACATCACCATTTTTACTGATGAATGAACTTTAGCATAGGTTTAAAAATGGATTTCTCATGTCAGGGAAACATTGACTAAATACATCCAGTATATGATACCCCAATGTGGGTACATGTACCTTTGGACAAGAGGAAATTCAACTTATCTAACGCCCAAGTGCTCTAAAACACTTCCAACCCCTGACTTAGGACAGGATTAAAATCTCCACAACAGTCCTCCTCTGCCACAACGTTGACTTCAAATAAATACAATCAAGCAATCGTACAAATATAATACAACAGGCTACAGCCGTAAAGGAGTAAAATATAGATATCAATGCATGTCAAACTGAAGTATAAGAGTGGGTGAAACATAAAGTAAAGAGTCAAAGAAGTGCCTCTATTGTCAGACAAGGCTAGTTTGGATCAGCAAAGGAAGGGGGGGAGGCAAAAAAGGGAGGGAAGGAGGAGGTGAACATGTGTGCTTTTTACCTGGTGGCACACTGTAGCGCGAGGCATTGGGGTCAGGTTGGGGTGAGGCCCTGCTCAGCTCCCTGGGGGAGAGTCTGTAGGGAGAGCCTGGCCGACCAGAGTGCATCTCCTGGTCCAGAGCCAGCTTCATGTCATAAGGCATGTAGGGTAAGGGCTTACCTGCAGTACACAGGCATAAGGACAAAGGGAAGACAACCACTATTAAAAGAAGAAACTCAATGCCGGTGAGCATTGAGCTGATCCTGTGCAACTACCACCACCACCTGTACACACACCCGCTGAAACCTGTGTAATATATATCTTGGTGTCAAAGCTCAGCGGCTTACTGGCAGCTGCTCTGCTCTTCACAGCACTCTGACTAAAAGGTGCTAAAAAGCTTTGCAAACATCAAGCCGTAATGTAGACTGCCAAGTGACTTTACCACTTTCCCTTCAGAAGAGGCTGAACTACGTCTGACTGCCCAGAGGCAGCAAGCGTCCTACTCTGACACGCTCATGTCATACAACTTCAAAAGAAAAAAAAAAAATAAAATCGCCACAGTCCCCTTGATCATCTAAAATGCATTTCAAGAGGGGCGTCAATGCAGATTTCAGCTCCTGACTTTGCATTAAATGTAAAACAGGGTCAGCTAGCTTCTTTGTCGAATTGATCCACATTACGACAGTCCAGATCACCCTCAAACGTGTCCTTTTCTGATAGTGAACAAAAATGATTCCGGCCTATAAAATGCATTAGCTGTAAATAGTCCACTGCTAGCAGCGACAGGAAACAAGGCTGACGGAGCGATGAGCGGGAAGGAGAGATGAGGATGGTTTTTGTTCTCTTACCATCTCTGTCTATAACGGTGGGGCTGCGGGTGTTGAAGGGTGGTCTGCGCTCCAGGTCTCCGTGATCCTGCCTCTGCTTCTCCTCTTGGTGCGCTGAATCGTGTACTGCTTTGATCTGGTGTTGCAACATGGCAAAGCCACTGATGGGCACGCCACTGGGGCCAAAAGGGCCAGGCACCTACATGAGTTAAGAAGGTTAAAGGTCCAGATGAGTTGGAATCCCAGATATGAACAAAGTGAGATATTGACCAATTTGCCTGAGCACTGAAGCATCGTATTGACAAAACTTAAGTAATTCATTCCCTACACATCTTGGAACCTCTGCTTTCAAATGATGAAATACACATTTGATGAACTTAAAAGTAAGAGTCTTTACATCTTAAACTTAAATCAAGACCTTGGAAGTTACGTTATTCAGATTTACTGTTCACATTGTCAGCATAGCACACAATGGAACTGAGGAGTACATACAACATAGAAATTAAAAAGGCCGACAATGTAAACAAACAGCAATACTTTCTGATATCATCACATTGCTTATAACAGGGTTCTTACAGCTTATTAAGAGTAACATTTCAAGCACTTCCAAGGTACCAAAACCAAGAATTGTCAGGCCCTCTAAGCCTTTATGATTACATCCAAATCATTAAATGCAACTGCGAAAAATAAGTTAACAGACCTCTTTTACACCCACAGCAATCAATGTATATTGTCACTTTGCTTATTTGACCAGCTTTTTACATTAACTTTGATAGCATGTTTTGATCATGATTATTTAATGCTTAGCGAGCGCCGGTCTGCTGCGCATCTGGTGTGGGACGCCAGGAGACAACAAACAAATATGATGCTGGAATTTCTTCATTTCAATATATTCAAAATATTTAAAAGATTTTTGGTTTACATGAGTGATGGTATAAATAAAACACCGGTTGATGTTGAAAATCAAGCATTTTTCATGGAGTATATTCAAATTCAAGCATATTCCTAGCCATGAAAACATAATGGTTCATTAAAATCTCTCAAGACTTTGTATAAACCCTGTCATAACGACTTATGTCGGAAATGTGGGCATGCTTCAACCTGCTGTCTGCGTCTGAGCTAGTCTAAATAGATAAACTTAAAACTGTGACTAACCATAGGTGGGATGGCAGCTGCCCGCTCCTGCATCTGCTGGATGTTGAGTTGGGCTTGCTTGGGTGAAGACACCAGCACTGTGCCCGGAGGGTTGAGCAATGTAGGCTTTTCCATGGTGAACATTCTGCAGAGGCACAAAGCAAAATGTATGTCACACAAAAAAAAAAAAACCCATTTCCTGTTATTGTAAACCGTAATTATGTTCAAACAACATGAAAACACACCTCTGTCTTTCAGGCTCTGCTTCCACATCCTCGTCAGCACTGCAGGTGGCGCTGGAGTCATTATCCGAGTGGAGCTCCCTATGTCTCTCGCCATGATCTTCTTTTTCTCCTCTCTCCTTCATCTCAGGCTCCATCTTGACCTGAATCTCTCCGGTGTTCATGTCCACATCCTGAGGTTCGGTTTTGGGATGCACCGAGCCTGCATAGGAAGCCATCCTGGCCTTCTCCTCCTGGGATCCAGTCTCACTCTCTGGGCTTTTCTCTTCCTTTACACAGAGTCCTCCGTATAAAGGCTCCAGGGCCTTTCCATTACTGGCCTGACCTTTGTCCTGATCAGAGCAATGAGCATCTCCTGCAGCGCTGTCTGCCCTCTTTGAGTCTCCAGACTGAGAGGGGGAGGGAGCACTCTCTGTATCAGAGCTGTTGTCACCGCCTGAGGAGGCATGAGAGTAGGAATTAGTAACAAGTCAAAGAATGCATGAAACTCTTTGAAACTCACAAGACTTTTAAGCCAATTTGAATGCCCATTAGGAATAAAGGACAACCCAAATAAGATAATTATGAAAGTGAAAATAGGCCTGTCACAACATAAATCTACCTACTGGAAGACTAAGTGTATTGATCATGAAAGAATTAATTAGTTAGTCACCCAAGAGACAGCAAAAACTAGAAACATGGCCCCCATCACACTGGCCCTGTGTAATAATCCAAAAAGGTATCTCCACATTGTGCCTCACACATTTCTATCCTACCCATCTGGAATTTATTAATAGTCACGTTTTGCTTTGAAACACACGTAATTGCCAGTTTGAATTGTATCTATGTATGACCAGTTTTTGTTTATTTAATGATCTTCCTTTAAAGGGCTTCCTACCCCTAAAGTTTGCTTATGATAAATCCAAGGCCTCAATGATACAAGAAAACAGACTTTCAAAATACTAATAATCTAACAATAATAAACCTAATAATCTGTTTATTTGACACTTTAGTTTAAGCATCTTACATCCCAAATGCGTAGACATACCGTGGGTCAAATACCAGACCCTGAACAAACTGCAGTAATAAAAACGATTAATTCATATCTGAAAATCATTTAACCTTAAGATAGAAACTGCGTATTTAAAAAAAAGTCTGCCTGCCTCTGTTGGTTTACATATTGTCTACCGCTACAGTTGTTACCATGGTGATGGTAGTCAAGATGGTATGTCTATGCAAAAACAGAGAGTTTATGCCTAAACATCCAAATGAAAAACATTACAATGTTGTTATGTACACTTTAATAGAGCTGTACTAATGACTCTGGCTCTCTGGTCTCGAACTGTCTGATGCATATAATGTGAGATCCACAGGCTGCAGATCAGCCAGACCTCTAAAGCACGGTTTGGGTTTCCATGGGACGAAGACAAAGTCAAATAAACATGACAGAAAACCTTGTGACCTCCTGCTGTCACCACTGCTATCTTGTGAACTGGAGTGTCTAAATAACATACAAGTCCGCTGAGCCTGACAAAAATGGCAAACAAACAATTAAAATGTGGATTTAAAAAAAAAAAGAAAAACAGCACTTTTTATAATAATCTATTTCTATGTTTTTCATAGTGTGCTGCCTCTGGAGAGGAGGGAGGCGGGTAGACAGACAGGCCTGCTGGATCAAACAAGTGGACCAGCACTTTGTGTTCAAAGAGCAGGCTTTGTTCAGTCTTCAAAGCCAAGAATTTTTATGCAACAGGCGCCCAGAATTAGTTCATATCTTTTATCTCCACCTCTGCCCCCCTTGCTTTTTTTTTTTGATTCTTTTTTTCCCCCCTCTCATTAAAACTACAGTCAGTGGAGAGCAAGCAAACTGCCATCGACTTAAAATGACATGACAATTCTGAGGGCATTTTGGATCAGGCTTCCCAGCTTTGCACTGTACTTATCGCTACGTTCTTTCTCTCCACACCCTCTTTACTTAACACTTGGTAATCTGAGGCATGAAGCTCCACAACTCATAGGCAAGGACAAACATTTGATACAAAAAAATCAGCCTGCTGCGTATCCTTCACCCAGGCTGTCGTCGGACGCAGACAGGCAGAAAGAAAAGTCCAAAACAAACGTGTTTGTGCATCGTGTGTGTCTGAAAGTTTAATGATGAGCATACGAGTCCCTGACCTTCACTGTCATCTGGGTTGTCATCATCATCGTCATCGTCAGGTGACGCCGTGGAGAGACCTTCACTTTGAGACCTATCAGCACGAGCCCGTCGTGTATCCTGGGAACCAGAAAGAATAGCGTTTTGAATTCATACATTACTGTTACAACAGTTCAATAACAAACCATAACAGAAAGCGGATAGCAAAGTAGCTTACCTGCTTATGCTGCTGAAGCAGGTTGTCCAGGTTGTGACGTCTCTTGTAATTGAAATAGAAATTCTTGCACTGTGCCTCGCTTTTGGTGCCCACCATTTTGGCAATGGCTGTCCAGTTTCGCCCGTGCTCAACTAGCCCTGGTGCAGGAGAAAGAGACAATTCGGCATTAAAGATTTGCTGCCTCGAAGAATAGAAACTAATAAGAAGAAATCACTTGTCATGTGTCAAAATATAAACTAATGCTTTATTAAACTAAATACAATAATTGTATGCACTGTCTGTGTTTGAATTGAATTCAACTGAAAGGCTCTAAAAAAAAAAGAAATACTAAAAAACGGCAGAGTATAGCCATGCTATTAATGCCTGAATTGACGTGGACATACTTTGAAATGCAATACGATTCAATAAGATGATCTTGATGCATTCTTAACTGTCTCTTGTCGAGTAAAAAAGCTGCTGCAGTTGTTATTATTGATGGTGAACCTTTGCCATTGCTGTAAAATGGCACGTTACTCTGTTGCTATGGTTTGCTGTTGGTCTTTCACATCCTGATTAACACATTAACACTGAGCTGTGCACACAATCAGCTTTGACGCCTGTCCCACTAAACTTTCAAACTACTCTGCCAAGCTGCAGTGAACTGGAAGACTGCCATGTACCTTTGACATTAGAGCTTCTCTTCTCTAAATCCTGTAACCTCTGTGACCTCCCCAGGCCTACTGAGATGAGGGATCCTGGCAGCTCGACAAATCACCACAGAGCTAAACACAAAGCCCCACTAGGGACTGTTCAGAGTGAATCGTCATATTTAGAGTTACTTAAACTTGCACACAATCCAGAAATGTTAAAACAGGGAGGTGTTGTTTGTTTTGTGAGGTACAGTAGACACCTAGAGATGACACATACAAGAGAGTCCTGGAAAAAAATAAATCAGATCTCTATGTAGCCTCCTTTGTTTTCACCACTATGGCAACAAAATCTAAGCAGCCATAAAAGAATATATGCACACAACGCTCATTCACGTAACAATCCAAAAATGTTTCATAGCATAACTGAGCACAGCATTCAACAAGAAAGAATGTGTGGGCCCAAGACTTTCACTTAAATATCTTAATATAAACTTACACTTGGTTGCTCAACCTTCTTGACAGTTACATTAGTCACATGACAAATGACAGAAAGTAGAATGACATGAAATGATTTAACTTCTTTAATGCTGCCAGCTCTGAAAAAAATGGCTGTTTTCTCCAATTTCTGGATCAGCATAAAACGTAACACTAATAAATACAATATCAGTTTTATAGTATTACCATGGCAACAATCTATCCATTCATATTGCGCAAACATTCTTGACAAAAGTCCTTGAGAGAAGATGTTATCTTCATTTAAAATCCTTGGCTTGGTAGATACTTGGCATGACGAATATAATTGCTGTAAATGTTATAAGAAGTAACTCCCAAGGCAACCTTTGTGAAGCTTATAACATTTACATTTTTGTTAAAGTTGTAAGAGACGAGTTTATTAATATCCTTAGTCACTTTTAATGTAGCGGTTTGTGGCGCTCTTGCATTATATGAATTATTAGTGTATGGTGTTCTAGTTATTTTGTCCAAATAATGTACTTGGAGCAAGAGCCCTAATATCTCCAACTTCACTGAATACCAGTATTAGACCTTATATCCGAGTTCAATATGACAAGATCTGTATTTGTTAATCAACCGAATCAATGAAAAACTACTCGTTTATAACACTTCAATTAGATTGCAGGCGTGAAATAGATTACATCGACTACAATAAAAAATGTAATTCTAGTTCTCTTCATAGAGCTACGTTCCTTTCCCCTCTGCCAGACCTGAGACTTGTTAGCCTGGTACACACCGAGGTTTATGCAGATCAACAGGTTACAACAATGACAGAGTGGAACTGTGTTCAAAGTGCCTGCATGACAAGCTAATTGTGGCGGCGGCGGTAAAACATATTTCTGAGCGTGCTTTGTCAGAACTAGAGGAGGGTGTGCAGGTCTCTTTTAGGTACACTAATCCACAGACATGCCTAGCATACGGGTCTGAATGCCTGAGGAGATCACAGCAGCAATGCAGTTTTGTTAAGAGGGAAACAAATCTCCAAGAGAGTCTGAATAAATCCACATTAATCATTTTATTTACTCCCCCAGACTACAGGTTGTTGGCACTCAGGGAACCCTACGTAACAGCCTATATCAACAAAGCCGAGCTAAAAAAGGGGAGAGGGGGGGCTCTTGAATGGCATATGACCTGACTAATGACTGCAGCGGTGCAGTCTGACACCAGGCACAGTATGCAACAAACATTTTTGAAGAATTTACAAGACCAAAGTAACTTTAACATCTTCTAGAGGCTTTGACAAAGTTTTTGGATGTGAACAATAGATAGTGATCTTTGTAGGAAACCTCAACCGTCACACTCTATTCCTTCATGGATGGCCTTAATAGAGCTCTTCTGAGAAGCCAGCAGAGCAGTACAGCTAAAAGAAAAAGGGAAATCCCTGAAACCCTTCATGGGTCTCTGACTGCTTTCAGTAAAGCATGAGTCCAATTTTCTATTTGTGTGAAGGCATGACATGCACATTCATTCCTGTGTACATGTAAGAAGCGGCAGGGCGAGGCAACATCAGATAATCAGAAGAGGAAAAGAGAAAGACGGAGAAGGGGATGGAAAAACCATAAAAGGCAGAGGAGCCACAGCAACACAGAGAAAAAGAGAAAGGACAGAGAGGCAAAGAGAGAGAGAAATAAATTAACACACTACCTTTTTTGGCGACCTCCATCTCCTCCTCGGTCCAGCGAGAAGTTTCTCCGGTTTCACCAGCACCAGCTAAATCACAAAGAAAAAAAGACACAGCCCCATCAGCACTGACAGAAAGAAAGGGAGACAGCGAGACGGAGGGAGGGAGACAGACGGAGAGAGAGTGACAGTCCTCCCTTCAGCCGTCTCCTTCTCATGGCCACTAATCTAATAATCTGTTTACATTCAGGGGCTGCCGAGACCCGCTACCTCACTTACACTCTTGCTCACTCTCCTACTCTCATTCTCTCCTCCCTATCTCTCCCCTTCCTCACAGCCCAGAGCAAGCCCTCCTCCTCTCTAATCCACAAGGGGAGGGCCTTGGTCAGCTGATGTAGCGCCAGACAGTGGAGGAGTTGAGAGCCCTGCCTCCCTCTTTGGAAAATGGCCTTGGATGGAGACAAACAGACAGATAGAACAGCCAGCCCAAAACCCTCCCACCTCTTCTACTGTGACAACGTGCATTGCGCACACACACACACACACACACACACACACACACGCACACGCACGCACGCACGCACGCACGCACACCTCCTTCTTGCCTCGGCTTGGCTACACAGTACCACCCCCCTCACAAAATTCATAGAAGTGCACGGTAAGTGTGGAGGGGGCCGAGTGAACTCTAGCCCACTCTCCACGATGGCACCTACTGATACTGTGTAAACATTTGGACTAATATAGCAGCAGATGTACCCTTGACATCAACAGGAGACTTG